>JAULJZ010052697.1:0-13936 GCA_032270985.1 Heliamphora pulchella
TATCGAGAATCTTAACGTGGGGAGAAATGGTAAGCATTTAATAACAGGAGCTCAATGCAAGAAGGTCTTGAGATTATTGGTCAGAGTGCAATTATAGTTTTTTAGTGGTGTGAACTATAATTCAATATTTTATGGAAATTACAGAAATCACTGTGACTTTCTATAATTACAGAAATCGCCCGTAGGTATTTGTGTTCCACTAGAAGTCTTACTCATAATTACTCCCCAGGTCCCTACTGTAGCCCTATATATATGCAGGTAGGCTGAACCAGTTTAGATTGATTTTCATATCATTCTTGATATATTATTTTTGTCTTTCAATACTTAAAAAAATATATCGGGGTTCTGTCGGTACAAGTTCTCGGAGGATCGTAGCCTACACTACGTTTGAGGATCGCATAAGGGAATACGGTAGAAGATCTGACAGGAGCTTTAACTCGGAATCAAGTCGCAGTTGAAGATCCGATCTACAAGTAGTATTCTTCTAAATTAACTTTGGTTGCACGAGTTTTATTTTGATCATTATTCGTTAAAAGTTTTATCTAGAGCCCGTTTCGGCGTTTGCCCGTCCAGTTAATTTTTTACCGAAAATCATTTTACAAAAATAATGATCTTGGCAGTATTACCTCCAATATTACCTACGCGTTTGGTTGTTACCACTCGGCTGAGAATTGAGTGACATGACGCGACCCTATGAAGAGATGTCATACAATGATGCGAGTGTATGTGATGTTGTCTTTGGTGATTAATCGATAAGGGTCTGGTGGGCGCGCGCAATGTATCGTTGGGATGTGAAGGAGTGAACGATAGTTAGTGTGTTTGAGTAGAGATCTAAGTGTCAAGATCTAGTGCAACGAATGATATACACATTGTGAATGGTGGTTGATAATGTTTGTATGATGATGAAAGATGTCTTTACAAAGGCTTGTGGTTAATCTTATCTTGAGTCGAGTGTATAATGGTTGCCCTAAAAGGGTAGTGACGCTGAGTAAGAACCTAGCATTAGTTCGTGGTTTTCCTAAGAAGAAAGATGTTTCATAATTGGTTAATCGATGTGATTGTTCGTTGTTAGTAGAGGTAAAACATTGGGGTCGTAAGAATGTGGATTTGTTCGCTTACGGTTTCTTGAAGGTTCCGTTTTCTTTACCCCGTGAGCCGAGCATTTGGGCAGCGTTTCTGGAGATGTAGTTTGATTTGTACGACGCATCGGTAGCTTTAGTTTTCATTGAGTGAGATCCCTAAGGAAGTTTAGCGACTGAGTTATTTACGTGATGAGATTCTCAAATATCAGTTCTGCTAGTTTCCTATGAGAATACATGACCATAGTTTAGTTGTTACCCTCATAATTAGAAGACCGCGTTCGGAAACGTGTTGGGGGTATGAGGTTTAAAAAGAACGTAGAAGGGTTCGATGATGTGGTTAGCCTAGTTCTGAGATGGCGTGTTTTAAGTATCATATGCCTGGAGATTGCTTGTATTCGACCATAGGTCCACAGAAGAACATGTTGTAGTTTGCTCAAGGAAAACAAATTGTGGAGTAATAAAATTTGGTAGTATACCGTGTGGCTTGGGTGGCCTGAGATGATAGGTGAGAAACTGTGAGTTAAGATGTTTGTAATAGATGTGTACTTGGGGAGCAAAAGTACGGGAGGCGCCTATAGAGTCATGGAGGATATTAATAACCTTGGATGAAAGGTTTCAGGAATTGATTTTCTTTTGTTTGGTGTCGTGTGCTTTCCACGTAAGTTGCTTGGACAGTGGGCATAAGGCCGTGACATGACTAAGATTTGCTTAGTGGGAGTTAGGTTAGTAAAGCGCAACCATGAAAGATGAGGTCTTAGAGCGATGGGAATATTGGCATTGTACCTCCGTGTATGACTGGTGGCGAGCAAGTAGTCCTATGAAATCTGTAGTACAGGGTACGAGGATTTACGATGTTCGTATGTGTGCAAATGAGGTTAGAAGGTTAACAGCTTAAGTGTAGCAGATGAACTGGGTATTATGATCCTAGTTGGTGGTAGCTATGTGGCTATGAACTGGGCGACCTCAAGGTGAGACTTACAGGATACTGTGAAGGCCAAGTGTTGATGGGTACTAGGAGTACATTGAGGTTGAGTCACGGTATCTAGTGGTTTTGGGAACATGGGCGTCTTCGCGAAATAGTGTTTGTGTTGTGATCCGTGAGTGTGTCCTAGGGCATGAGTACTACTAAATCGGGTGATTGGAGGATTGAGTTCCTCGTGGGTTTTCTAGGTGGAGTCTATTTGCCTTACCGTGTGAAAGTAAGTGTGTAGAGTTGTGACTCCTGGAGTGAGGCTACGCAAGTAGTGATCTGGTTTTAAGTTTGTGGTAGTTGGTTGGCCGTAAGGGCATGGATGATTGTTGGGGGTAACACATGGAACCCTTGTGAACAATGTCCGAGTTCGACAACATGTGTTTGGGTTGGAGGAGTAGCCGTCGGTATACATTGAACTACAGTCGTGAGTTAGACCAAAATACGATGAAGTTGGAAGAAACTTTATGATGGTAAATTCCTATGACGCCTAATGATATGGTTGAGATTGTTTAGTCTTCGGGAATGTGTATGAAACGTGGGATGGTGGTCCTGGAGAGATAATAGGTGATCAATAACAGAATGGTTGACTCCAGCCCTAGTGATTAATTTCGAATAAGAGTTGGTGTCATGGCAAATGATGAACCGTTTTAGATTGATCAAGCCCGATATGAGTACAATTCGATAGATAAGGATGATTCTAATTTTTGTGAAATATTGGTGTTCGGAAGTTAAGTATGATGGTAATAGAAGTGTGTTAATGTCCTTGAGTCATACCGCTTTGAAAGAACAATCAGAATTACGGACTGAGAAAGATGCTACGTAGATCGATGGTGGAGCGGAAGAAAATTTTTTTTGAACTGACGTCGTGACCGTAAAAAATGACGTATACGTTTTTCATGAAAACAACGAACTATATTAATCTTAATGACATTATACCTTTATAAAACTTGTCGAAAAGCTTCAATAAATCCCGAATACATTGAAGACAACCTTGCAACCTTCTCATGTATGTCTCGGACGCACTACGACGATCACGGTGTGTGGGCACCAATTCCGATCGAAGACTTTTTCTCCTCTTCAATTTCTTCTCACACTTCTCTCCAAAAGGCAAAAATGATTCGCCTAAAAGGAGAGTGAGGGGGCGGCGGCTAGGTTAGAGATTAGGGTTAGGTTTAGTCTCTTATTATATATTTGCATATATTCCTTAAGATATATATGGTATATGTATCTTTCTATCCCATAAAATAAGAAAAAGATACATATCCATCTAAAACCAAATTCCCACTCCCTCCATTAGGGCCGGCCACCTAGAAAGTAATCCCTTGGTGTGCCAAATTCCAAAATCGTCCTCCAACAATTCATTTTAATTCTTGAATGTCCTCAGCTGCAAAACTGGCATTCAAATTAAATTAAATAATAACCGAAACCGATAAGAAAATTATCCCTGCATATAATGGGCTACGTGAGGGATCACGAGAAAGTATAGGAGTTGGGATAACCGTACGAGAAAATTAGATATCCCTTACTTTGTCCCCGAGTTAGATCCTTTCTCGCAAGAACCAGAACTTATTCCACTAAAGGTCTTGACAGAACTCCCGGTCCTAACTCAAATTATGTCTTGAGTTTCCAATTATCAAATGCACTGAATTCTCCCGACGTTTGAGATATGAATTCCCGATAAATAAATTAGGTTACTCACAACCCGATTTAATTATCCTCTTTTTCTCGCAACCGCGCTGCTTAACCTTTTGATATTTCAGATCCGAAGACCCACGGTACAGGTTTAGCGTAATCAAACCTATAAGCAAAGCACATGAGGGGGAACTCCTCAACCTAAATCGGACGTGGTTTCCGTTAGCTGATTATCAATCATCGGATAAACAATGTTAGTACCCAACTCATCGGTATTGTTGATCTCATGGAGGAAATCTCAACCATTAATGACTCAAAGTACTGTACATCATCTGAACACAATTAATCAATCACTTCAGGATTAAGAGTTCGTGCAATACATGATAATACGGAATGTGGATCAATTCATATAGTCAGTATAGAATCGATCTTCCTGTTGATCCCGCTCAATACACTCCAAGTGTACTGACACATCGAGCTCGGATATCGAATTCTTTAAACCTGAATTCGATTCGTTTGACCTAGCCAAGACCAGCTACTATAACGATGTACTACAATTGTACCAATAGAATGTTCGGGTCCATTGCGATTGTGAACCTACTTGTACAATCTGTTAGAACCTTTGACCTGATCTTTCTCGCAGCATGCACCGAGTCAAATACTGGACAGAATATACGGATTATGCATTTATTCATCACAAATATAAATATGAAACTATGAATGCAAAATCATCTTAAATGTTTTTCATTAATATGCCAGGGATCTAGAATAAAATACATAAAAAGCATGACTTTTCAGTATACATTCCCAACAATCGAATGACTAAAGGATGGTATAACTGGAGACGAATTTCGGGGACGAAATTCCCCATGGGGGGAAAGTTGTAACAGCCTAGTACGTATTTATTTTGTGATTTTATGTTTTCAATTAAGAGAGGAAATAAAATTAAATATGGGCATGGGTGCTATAAAATTTTATTCATTTTTGGCGGAATTAATGAATAATTCGAAATATTTAAAGGTTAGTAAAGTTGGAAGTTCAGGTTAAATTGAAAGAAATTCGTGGAATTCAGCTTCAGGGGTCACCGCTCGAGCGGTGGGGGTCTGCTGGAGCGGACTATCGGGATATGATTGGAGCATTCTCAAACATTAGAGATATTTTGGGGTTTTTATATATATGTGTGTACACACACACTTGACCCACGTGAGCCCCTTTTGATTTCTCATTTCCTCTTCTCTTCATCTTCCATTCAAGAGAGAGAGAGGGAGAGAAACCCACCTCTCCCATGAAATCCTAATCCTCCACCATGGAAATTGAAGTTTGAGGCTTGATGGGAAGAGATCAAGGATGGAAACCAAGCTTCGGAGCAAGGAGGTGGAAGATGGAGCATCAAGGAGCCAAGATCTCTCAACATCAAAACCCTAGAAAGAAGAAATTGGAGGAAATTCAAGTTTTTGAACAAATCCGAGGTAGGATTTAGATTTTTTCATATGTATGTTAAGATATGGGTTGATATTTTGTTTCTATGCATAAAAAAAATTTAGTTAATTTCAAGTTTGATGAATAGATTAATAAGTTTGTGGGTGTATTGTGTTGGGTTTGACGGGAATGAGGTTTTTGAGAAAGGAGTAACCATGATTTTGAGATATTATTGCACAAATGGGGTTTATGAGACATGAATCCTTTGTTTTTGGGTTTAAAATCAAGATTTGAAACATGTTTGATGATGATTTAAGGGTATATGATGATGATTTAAGGGTATTGGAGGTTGAAACACAAAACATGGTAAAATTTGGGTACTTCTCGGGCACCAGCGCGCTCGAGCGTAGCCCTATCCGCTCAAGCGCTCAACTGGCAGAGAGTTGGGCGCTCAAGCGCCCGAGCGCCCGACATCCGCTCGAGCAGACTGACTGCACAGGGGCAATTTTGTTCAATCATATCTCCCTCATTCGGACTATGAATTGGGACGTTCTTGTACTCAAATCAAAGCCCCGGAAGTCCTCTTTTCAAAACGACTACTCTCACAAAAAAATTCATTTTCTAGAAGAAGTTATGATTAAAATAGTGAGGGTATGTCAAAATTTCTTAACCATTTTTCACCCATTTTTAGTCGAATGTTTTGGAAAAACATATTTTCATTACTATGGGCCCTTTTTACTAAATTCCTAGTCCCTTGAGGTTGTGGCACATCTATGGACATATCTAGATTGAGTTGGGATGCAAGTATTGGACCTATTGATTGAGTCTTCTTTACATTAGACGTGAGTTTCAAATTAATATATGTATATGTATACATGATGGGTGTATTTCTTTAAAATTGATGTGATGCTTTAATATCAACCTTGTGTTATGAGAAATTTGTAACACTGTGATTTATGAGAAACTGTGTGACGAAAGTTGTGAAATGAGACATTGTATAATAAACGTTCGGAAATGAGAAATTAAATACTGAAAGTTGTGATGGTAACTTTAGGTCGAGAATCATAATGATATGTAGGTAATGAGTGGGAGAGGAATCGTTTGTGGGTTGAACTCCCGGATTTTTGTGAAAAACGAACAGATAATAAACCGTATGAATTAATGTGGATTAAGTTGGCCTGGCAGGTCCGCGGTGAAAGACCGAAAACTTGCGCAAGATAGGGACCACATGCCCACGGGTTAGCCCCCAAAATATGGTGTTGTATTGTGGTGAGTTATAGAGTTATCTATTAACCAATGGCTTCGCGTAGTCTATTAGGATAATAGGGAGGGGTTTCTATAAGCTGCACCTGATATCGGTTCATTAACTATGATAAATTAATTGTGATACGGCTTTGTGATAAACCGGGTATAGAAAATGTGACATGATTTTTGTGAAAAATCTGATAATGGAATGATGATATGGATAATGTGAAGGAATAAATGGAAATGAATTAACGTGCGTGGGTGTGTACGTGTGAAGAAATAATGAGTTGGTAAAAATATGCATTTTACTTCGGTTGCACCCATCACACCTCACAAAGCATGCATTACATGTGAGTTGATCTATATCCTACGAGCTTCGGCTCACGTATGTTTACCAAACCATTTCAGGTCTTGGGGATCAGGGGCGAAACCAAGGCAAGGAAAGCACTTTGACAAGGACTTGAAGAAAGATCTTTTTTTTTGTTCTATATCATGTTCGTATATAAACAGAAACAGATTACTGTAATGATATTGTCGTTGTAATGGACACTTGGAAACCCAAAGTGTTTCATTGTAATTTGATATGCATGAGGATATGGTTTCTTGTCGAAAATCTTTATTTTCTTTCAGAAACATTTTGAGTTTAAACCGTTAACAAAACAAATGTTGCAATGGATAACTTCTGATACAAGTCGGTTTGGGATTAGTTCACGGGTCCCTGGGGGTTCAGAGAGTGACATTCAACCTCTATGCCCACATAAACATATAGCACACAATTCATGCCGTGTAGTGGTGCCTACAAATATCATCATCACCCACGGCTCATAGGTATTCGAACCTAGAGCTCTGATACCATTCTATCATGCCCCAACTCCTGGGTCACGTGAACTTCACTTGATAACACAACGTTACCGAATGACTGAGGAGACTTTTTCTATAAAACTCTATTTATGGTTTGAACCTCCTTTAAAGAAAACACACTGAATCCAAAAAACTTATCGTTTCTCGAACTCTACCTCAAAATATTCTAAGTATATGTTTCAAAAATTTTGGTAGAGTTTTCTCTATTTTTTGAACAATCCCAAATTTCCTGTAAACTTGTTGAACTCAAATCACCAAATATATACTCAGGTACTGCGTGGATTCCAACTCACAATCACAGTCAAAACTACTTACTAGCTGCCATCTCCATTTCATTACATGTACGCACATTCTCCAAGTGAAAATCCACAAGATTAGGAGACATACATGCACCATAACTATTCATTATACATCTAAAACTTCATTCATTTCTCTTAATTATTACATTCATCCATAGAAAAATTCTTAGATTCTTAATGATGTTGTAAACTTAGTAGCAAATGCATCTAGCTAAAACATGTATACATGCACTATATCTTCTTTACATTTTGCAAAGATAACTACATGTCTCAAAAAAAATGTTCTTCATTCTTTAAAACCTTAGAATGCCTTGGCGCTTTCTCTTTGTAGTAGAACCTGAAAAAAATTTAGATATAGACAACCTGAGCCGAAACTCGTAGGATAAAGACAAAAATAAGTGCAATGCATGATTTGTGTGGTGTGGATGAGCAGAAAATTATGCAACAATCAAGTATTCCCTTTTCTCATTTCATAAATTGTGAGACCCTAGAACGTTTCATTTTTGGTAGATATGCATGTTAGGTGTTTTGATGCCTTTTTAGAATTTTTGCGTTAATATGCATATCTGTGTTTCGATGCCTATTATGGTTAAACTGAGCATGCGAGGTTGCTTTCCGGGGTTGTAGGGAATTTCTGTGCGAATTTCAAAAATAAAAAAAAGAAGATATTTTGGAGGCCTATAAATATCTGGAGTCAAATATTTTCAAAAGATATTTTCAAAACTTAACTTATAAGTTTCCTCAAGTTTTTTCTCTGCTTTCTCTCTAACTTCTCGGGGGACTCGGGGCTTGGTTTTTGACGAACCAATAGCCGATCCTTGTTATAGGCACCGTGCTCTACGCATCCATCCAGACGGAATTTGATTTTGACGATGCTCGAATTTGCACATAAATCGAGGCATCAGGTTTTTGACCTAACTAGGTAGGATCTCAAATTCTACTGCTGTATAAGGGTGCTATATGTAATCTTGTGTTACTTCACTATTTAAAAATGCATGAAAGGTTAGTTTATGTTTTGAAAAGGTTGGGTTTTAGTTCAAATCGTTTTCGGTTGGATGAAACGGGTTTGGTTGGACAAAAGGATTCATGTTCTAAGTGTTTCTTTTTGGTTCCCTTTGTGGATTTGGGGTCGTGTATGCCCGTGGGGTTCAAAAATATGCGAGATGGAGGTGTGGTTTGAGTTTGGGTGTGTTTTGGCTTCAAAATTCAGCAAAAGGTCAGTCCCTCGCATATGACCACTTGAGGGATAGCTCAAGCAGTCTAGAGGGCGGTCTTGGGGAGTTCTCGGGTTGCCTGACCGCTGGACAGACCACTCGAGCGGTCTAGCTCGCGGTCTGTTTTCACTGGTTCAAAACTCATTTTTAAAATTAATGTATCTCCCTTATCCAGACTCGGAATTAGGTCTTTTTTGTATCCAAATTGAAGCTCCGGAAGTCCTCTTTCCAATGAAATCTCTCTCACCTTAAAATGTTTTTTGTAGAAAAAGTTATGACCAAAAGAGTGAAGGCATGTCAAGATTTTCAAACCGTTTTTCATCCGTTTTTGGCCAAATGTTTGGGAAAGGTTGTTTTTCATCCTTGTGATCCCTTTTGATCAAGTCTCTTGTTCCTTGGGAGTTGGCTTGTGGGTGTTCCACATGACTTGGGTGTCGGGACGTGATAGTGACGGTTGGCCAGTTACGCTACATTCGTTTGTATGCTTTTTTTTGGTTGAAATACTTATATATCATGTGTTATGTTTAAACCATGTTTCGGATAAAAAGCATGTTTTTTTTGCTTTTCTTGGTTTTATTAGATGATATTGAACTTGTGGATGTTGGATTTTCAAAGGGTATTCTTGAAAACGGTGGAAAATGGTGGTTTGTGAAAAATCTCAACATTTTATGTTTTGGAGGTTTGGAGCTAACCCTTAGGGTTGAGTTTCAGGTTTTGAAACGTTTTGTTGAAAATGGAAAAAATATTTTGAAATATTTTGTTGATCTCCATGTTGATGGATGGATCTATATACATGTATAATGTATATTTGTGAAAGGTTTTGCGAAAGGTTTTGTAGTTGATGCTATAGTTTGATTTTTAGAAGATTATCTAGATGTACCGGGATGACGTGTATTTGGCACGAGTTGCCCACGGTGAAAGTCCAAAAACGTGCGCAGTGTAGGTACCTTTGTTATCCTTAGGGTAATTCAAGTAAAGAAGGTCGGTTTGGGTGCTCTATTCCCTCGGGTTGTCGGGCCCGTAAAGTTAGCTTTTTCGTCGTGGTGCTCCGTATAGAACTTGTCATTACCTAGCAGGTCTTAAGTGATTCAGGACTAGGTAATGGGCAGAAGTTTATAGTTGTTACCTCTGTCCTCTTGTGATGTAGTCGGTACATAGGATCTCTTTCTTCTTCTTTTTGACGATGGTACATTCCGTGAGGGAACAATGTTTTGATTACTGTTTTTCCTTAACTATGGTGGGTTATTTGCAATATTTGCATCGCATGATTTGAAGGATGATAACAGGGTTTTATGCTATTAAAACCGTTTTGGGAGACTTTTGTGGTATGATGGGAAAACTTGAGGTTTGTGAAAAACCTTTTTGGGTTGTGGTTGAGTTTAGCTCCCACTCATATGGTTGCATATTTTCCTGCTTTACAGCTTATTATCTGTTTCTATTGGGCTTCGGCTCACGGGTGGGAATTTTTTGTAAAACCTTTTTCAGGTGATAATGTGGATGAGGAGTAGCTATGGTGATGCCCGTAGTGGCGGAAGACTTTTATAGTTTTCTTTTTGATATGCCTTTCCTGAAGGCAAGTTTTATACACCATAAGGCGATATATTGTATGTATGTTGAACATGTATGTACTTCTGTTTATGAGATATAGTATCTTTTGTTGGGTATTCCATTGGTTTCAACATGCAAATTTTAATATATGAAAACCTTTATTTTCATATAAAATGGAAGTTTGGCGGATTTTCACGTGACCCCGGGTTTAGGGTGTGACAACTTGGTATCAGAGCTCTGGGTTTGAATACTTAAGAGCCATGGGAAAAAGGGTTTATCACCTGGTGAGGTTGATTTCGTATGCTTGCTTGCATGTGTTTAAACGTTGATTTATAACATGTTAATAGCTTTCTAAGCATGAGAGTTGTGTATATGTGGGTATGGATGTTGAATCTCAGGATTGACGAGTCTTGTCTTAGGGCATTTGGTTTAACATATTTGGAAGCCAAGATAAAAGCGCGTTTGGCTGACGTGTATTTTACCAAGGAATCTGAATACGTTATCCAAATTGACGAGTCTGTCTTGTTAGTTTTCCTCGGTATGTGAGACGTGTTTGCATACTCTTATGTGGCTATGTGATAGCATGATTATGTGTTTATGTTACCTAGTAACATGTTCTAGGAGAGCTTATCCTGCTTATATTTCTTCCTATAGAATTATGTCCACGCGGGGAGTGCGGGGACGGGGTCGTGGCCGAGGCTGTGGCGGAGGACGTGCTTATGCTCAGGTTTCAGAGGAAGGAAACATTCTTGCCCCACAAGAACAAGTGGGTGGTACCGATGTTGGCGGCGCTAATGCCGTCCAAAAGATGTTGGCTACTATGAGAGCTATGGTAGAAGCGACCGGGGCTAGTGTGCAAGTTCCTGAGCCAAGGGCTTCTGTAGCTATGCGGGAGTTTCAGTGGTTGGATCCTCCGACCTTTTCTGGGGAGCCGAACCCAAAGGTCACTACTGAGTGGTTGGAAGTGACCACGACGATCTTCGATACTCTGGATATCGAGGAGGATACTCGGCGCGTAAAGTTGGTGGCGTTCCAACTGCGAGAAGATGCAAGAGAGTGGTGGAAGTTCGCCAAGACCACTATGGATGACACGTGGGCTGCATTCACGAGAGTCTTCTTGGAGAAGTACTTCTCGAGGTCTTCGAGGGATATTTACCGAGAGGAGTTTCTTTATCTTGTTCAGGGGAACCTGTCAGTGGTCCAGTATGAGGCCAAGTTCGTGAATCTATCGCGGTTCGCACCAGAGATGGTATCTACAGAGGAGTTTTGCACTCGAAGGTTTGAGAGGGGAAGCTACTATCAAGGATAGGGTTGCAGCACTAGATGTGGAGGTGTACATCAAGCTGGTGGAAGCTACTATCTGGGTCGAGAACTCATTGACAGATAGCCGCAGGATTAGAGAGAGCGGGAGCCAGTAGGGTAGTGGAGATACTTAGTTCCAGAGGCGCGGGAAAAAGCACCAGATGTCGTCTGGACCTAGTTCTCATTTTGTCGGATGGTCTTAGCCGCTATCGTCTGCACCTACACTTTCAGTGGCTTCGACAGGATGGCCAAAGTAGAGAGGATTGATCTGTTATCGCTATGGACAGCTGGGACATTATTCAGTTGACTGCCCGTAAAAGGGCCAGGCTTAGAGTTCAGCGCCAATCCAGTCACAGGCGAGGGACCCACCTATTTATTTTGGGTGTGGTCAGTCAGGGCACCTTTGCAGATAGTGTCCCAGAGAAGGAAATGTCTAGGGCACAACAGGAGCACCAGTTGCTTCATCTGTACAGAGGCGACAGGCTCTGAAGCAGTCCAGGGCTCAGACGCGGAAGGAGGTGCTTCAGCTCAGTCAGTGAGGCAACCATCGACTCAGAGTTATGGTGGGCAGACTAGACTGCCACAGGCTAGGGCTTATGTTCTTGCTGATCGCAGTGCTTCTAAAGCACCAGTTGCGTCTGATGTTGTAGTTACTCCAGCCATGATCAGAGGTATTGTTCTTGTCTTTAGATCATGGGCCAGTGTTCTCATCGACACGGGAGCATCACATTCTTTCTTTTCCTCTGCTTTTGCATCTGCATTGGGGTTGGAAATGGACTGGTTGGGTAGTACCTTGTGTGTGGAGACCCCAGTTAGTGGGAGTGTGACGCTGAGTCTTGTTCGTAGATCCTACGTGTTGGAGGCCGTCAGACTTTATTTAGAGTTTGATTTTGTCATTCTAGACATGACCATGTTTGATGTCATCCTAGGGATGGACTGGTTGACTGCCTACCGTGCCTCTATAGACTATGAGCGACGGAGGGTGTCGATCTGTATGCCGGATGGTGATTGTTTTCACTTTGTGGGTGATCGGGATGAGGGCTTGAGGTCTATGCCCGATGCCATTCGGGTTCGAGGAGATTTAGGTTTTCACTTTTTTGCGCTCAGGTTGGATGAACCAGTTGGAGTTCGAGGGGTGTTACCCCATGTGGTGGGCAACTATCCGGATGTCTTCCCTGATGATCTATTTGAGTTGCCACCAAGTCGAGATGTGGAATTCTCCATTGATCTTGTTCCGAGAGCTGCTCCCATCTCTATGCCATCGTATCGTTTTGCACCGGCTGAGTTGAAAGAACTCAAGGTGCAACTGCAGGAGTTGTTTGACAAAGGGTTTGTTCGTTCGAGTACATCACCTTGGGGAGCTCCAGCGCTCTTTGCAAAGAAGAAGGATGGTTCGTTGCGGTTGTGTATAGACTACAGGAAGTTGAACCAGGTGACGGTGAAGAACAAGTACCCGATGTCGAGGATTGACGACTTGTTTGATCAGTTGAGGGGGTCGCGCTGCTTTTCAAAGATTGACTTGAGGTCAGGGTATCACCAGCTGAGGATTAGAGACGAGGACATAGCGAAGACCGCTTTTCGGACTCGCTATGGTCACTATGAGTTTTTGGTTATGCCGTTCGGCTTGACGAACGCGTCTGCTACGTTTATGGATCTGATGAACCGTATCTTCCACCCTTATCTTGACAGTTTTGTAGTCGTGTTCATGGATGACATTCTTGTCTATTCACCCACGAGGGAGATGCACGAGGAGCATCTGCATGTGGTTTTACAGCTTCTTAGAGAACATCGCTTGTATGCGAAGTTCGAGAAGTGTGAGTTCTGGATGACAGAGGTGAGATTCCTTGGACACGTGGTATCAAGGGATGGGGTATCGGTGGACTAGTCTAAGATAGATGCAGTGACAGATTGGCAGCGACCGAGGAACGTCTTTGAGATCCATAGCTTTCTGGGTCTAGCGGGATATTATCCGCGGTTTGTACAGGACTTCTCTAGACTTGCAACACCGATGAAACGTTTGACGCGGAAGGGAATCTCGTTTGTGTGGAGTGAATTCTGTGAGTCAGCTTTTCAGGAGCTGAAGAGGAGATTGACCAGTGCACCTGCGCTGATTATCCCCGAGCGAGGTTTGGGTTATACTGTGTACTGCGACGCTTCACATGAGGGTTTGGGTTGTGTGCTGATGCAGGGAGGCAAGGTTGTACCTTATGGTTCTCGACAGTTGAAGATACACGAGAGGAACTATCTGACACATGATCTGGAGTTAGCGGCCGTGGTCTTTGCCTTGAAGACATGGCATCACTATCTCTATGGTGAGCGTTTCGAGGTCTTCTCTGATCACAAGAGCCTAAAGTACTTATT
>JAULJZ010052708.1:0-13935 GCA_032270985.1 Heliamphora pulchella
ATATATTCACAACTTTTCTCTAATATTTTAGAATTGTCCACGCATTTCCCGATAGCCCGCTCGAGCGAACTCCCACCGCTCGAGCAGTGACCCCTGAAACTAAATTCTACGAATCTCCTTAACGTTCAACTCCAACCTCCAATCTACTCAACTTTTAATATTTTGAATTATTTATTAACACACCCCTATTAACATCATTTGTTATCATATGTCTCATTTTCACTTTCAGATATCACTAATTCAACCTTTAACGAACAAAAATTTTATAGCCCTCGTGCCCAAATTTATTTTGGTCTCTTCTCTTACTGGAAATATGAAAAATCAAATAAACGTGTACCGGGTCGTTACAAAAACTAAATTTTGAAAACTCTTTTTGATGAAAATAGAGTCGCCACTTGATTTTTGAGAAAAAAACTAAAAAGACAAAAACAGTATACTGACCTTTAAAACATTAATAAGAGAAAACAAGAGTTCGGGGGCTAAAGTACGAACCAAGAAAAAGTGTTAGGTATCTCGTTCACCCAACCGTGGAGTCAGCCTCTACTAATCATCATTGGTTCTTAATTAAATTTCTCAGATGCATGCAAATATAGAAAATGGAGGCGAAGAGAGAACATTCAAAATTAAATTAAAAAAATACATAGCTTATGTATATAAAATACCAAAACAAAGCAAATAAGAAAAAAAATCCTAAATTCTGCGACATGCAATTTCTGACTAAATAATACATGGAACAAACCTGCATGCAATATCACCTAAATTAGCATAATTCAAAGAAAAGAACAAAAATATGCAAAAAATTATTAAATTCAACAAATATGAATTTGCTAACAATATCATCAAATAACTAAAAGAACCTAAACTATTCTAAACATGATTTTAAATGAAGTAAACAAAGCATACTTTATACAATTATCATACCAAATAATCTAAAATTGCATTAACATGATTAATGCTACTCGAAAGAAAAGATAAACTAAAAATTAAAAAAATGGGATATGAGAATCTATATTAAAAAGTTAAAAGAAAATAATAAAAGACTAATAACAGGAATTTTATGTACTAATATGACAAAAAAAAGTTCAAAGACTTAATCAAAAGAAAAGAAAAGAAAAGAAAAGAAATTTTACAAAAGAAAATTAAACCAAAATTAATAGATTTTTGAGAAAGATAAAAGAAAAGGCTATTAAACTAAATAAAATTATGACTTAAAGAAAAAGAAAAAAGGAAACTAACTATTTATTGGGAATTGTATAGGTTTTATATGAAAACTGGACAAAATAAAAAAAAAGTAAAATAAATACTGTTAAAAGAGAAAACTAAGCTAAAATTAAAAGATTTTGTGAATTTTAATATTGAACAAAAAAAAGAAAACAAAAATAAAACAAAAATACAATTAGAAAGAATTTAAACAAAAGTTAATGTGTTAAAATAAAAACTATTATGTCACGGCACAGCAACTATTTAATTAGAAAATATAGATGTAATACTGGCAATTACAACTATATAAACAGAAATGTATTGGTTATGACAACTACAACACCGTAAGTTGTAATTGCCAAATATATTAGCACTACTTTGATAAATTAACGTGTTAGGTGCAAATGTGCACTGTGAGTAAGATAAACATGAATTTAACTATTTTAACCTAATCTCAACATGTTTAGCATAAACAAATCAAAATTCATGATCTAATTGAATAAATCAAGATAATTGAATCAGTTATGTAAGTGGTACTAGTAAAGCATGCGGGTTAAAAGGTTGAAACTAACCCAGTCACTCCAAGAGAGAGGATATAAAGATAAAAAGACCGGAGATCCAAACAAAATATCTGGATCGCAAGTGAATCCTCAAGTCAGGGAATGGTGATCAGTAGTCCAATTCTTTAAGCAGTGATCCAATCCAAGTGTAGGTGAGTTAGGATTTCGGTATTGGTGGCCAATCTCTCGATACTTCGACAGGGTGTCGGTGTTAGAATTCTTTCGTCTTTCGATCCGTAAGAGCTCCAATATCAAAATTGTCCTTCTAAAATCGTACCAAATGTACGGTATTTATATAGTTCATCAACCAATGAGGTGCTTACACGTTTTGGAACACGTCATGCCATTTGGAGTTCGCGAAAGTCATTTGAGCCTAACCAAAAGGTGTGGTTGTTTGATTCCAAGTTGTGGTTATTCCCCGAAAAGCTCCAATCCTGATGGGATGACCCGTTTGTGGTGACACGTGTACCCTCACGGTGCTTGCCAGCTGCTCAACCCCCACTCGAGTAAGCATCTTACAGTCAATGACCAACATTTGAAACCGTACATAAACAGTATCTCTGTCGACCCTGCCATCGAGTTTACCGATCTCATTGATCCAGCACCCCCGACTCAGTGATCGAGCACCACGTCTGGCTGAAGACGTTAAACTTAGCCCTACTGGGAGGGAACCCAAATCTTTGTAGTAATAAGGGAAATTAAGTTTTTGTTTAAAAAAAAAAAAGGCTCCGTCCAAACGGTACCATTTTGTCCGGACGAAATGGGATCTATCCTTTCTTGATAGACACGCCCCCTCAGCTCCTAGAGCATTAATTGCTCTGTACATTCGTCTGAATAGACGCTCTTGCGTCCGGGCAAAATTCCAACAAATATGTGTTAGTATGTGTGTAATCCCAAGATATGGGTAAATTGGATATTTAAAAAATTTGTTCAAATATTAAAATGCAAGTATAGCTTTCAATTCACTTGTAAGCAAGATATCAACTAATTCACAATAATATTTTCAAGTATAGCCTCTTATTATAAGATTAACGCACAAGTATATTTTATTTCACAATTTGAAAAGTGAAAACACAAAACAATAAATGAATGATTTTATTTCACAAATATATTTAAAAACACAAATATATTTTATTTCACAAAATTGGATTTAATAACGAATGATTTGATTGTATAAAATGTGTGTGGTGCAACAATAAACAATAATATAATAATAAGAATGAAAAGTAAGCAATGTAGAAATACGACACCACAATTTTTACAAAATACGGCGCAACGGCCTACGTCCTTGCCTCAAGTCAACCGCTATGAGGATTCCACTAAACACTCCTTCAGTAGGCGAAGTAGCCTCTCTCCTTAGTCTAGGCAGAGTTCCCTCTCTCCTTCAATAGGCGAAGTGGCCTCTCTTGAGAATCACCTTCTCAAGTTACAACAAAAATATATGGAATCCAAATAGGATTATACAATGAATCAGCTCCTTCAGCGAGCAAATAAATACAACTGAAGTACACTAATATTCACTCCAAAGGATATACAAGTGAAAAGCTCAATAGAGGATTTTTAAGGTTTTCTCTCAAAAATATTTCATAAAAATGAAGAATTTGAAGAATAAAATTGATATATATGATAGAGTTGATTTGAAGGTTTGAAGTATATAAAACCAGAGCTCAAAGGCTCTATTTATAGGCCAAAAGTTTGTACTAGCCGTTGGGCCAAATAAGAAAATGTTAAACTAGTCGTTAAGCTCAAAAATTCAAAAATAGCCTGTTCAGTCGACTGGAGAAGCTAGTTCGGTCGACTGGACCAGATTTCAATCGACTGGACCTAGTGATCAGTCTACTGGATCGCGACTGCTCAATTTTTCCGACCTCAAACGACCATAACTTCTTCATCCGGACTCCGAATAGAGTCATTCTTATGTTCAAATTGAAGCCCCAGAAGTATACTTTTCAATGGTTGAAACCCCATAACAAAATGCATTTTTTTACAAAAAGTTATGATCAAAATACCGAAGGTATGTCAATTTTCTTTACACAATTTTTGCATATTTTTTGCGGAACTTCTTTTGAAACATTTTAAAACACATTTTATACTTTGAAAATGATTTGCCATGAAATATTTAACAAATCTATGATCCATCTAAGGTCTTCTATGAGTTTTCACACATATAACCAATGGTATGTGAACTTACATAGGTCCTAGTGCATTTACATTTAGAAAATCTTTAAGTCCTTCAAGTCTTTTTCTTTTCTTCTTGATTTTTCTCGTGCTCCATGGATCTTAGCCACTTGAATATGATATTCATGCTTCATGGCTTCCATTTTGCTTTTTCAATTGTGCTTGTGTCATTGAAGTCCTGTGAACACACTCAATTTGCACAATTAGAAGCTTTGGTTTGTTATCATCAAAACAGGTTGAAACCTAGTTAGGCCAACAATATGTCCTATTGTATCCCATGCTGCCACGTGGCATCTACTCGGTTAACTTCCGTCTGGACGCCCCATATACCGTCTGGACAGAATCAAATTGAGGTGACATTTTTAGCACCTGCCATTAATGCCTTTTTGCCTAGTAACTCTTCCCCTTCTCGCCGATTCAAATTTCATCGAGACGCCCCATGATCCATCCAGATGGTGGTCCTCCAATTCCTTGACCGTTCGAACATTTTTCCAGTCCGTCTGGACAGAAATCTCTATGGCTTCAATTCGTTCGGTCTGTGTCCAAACGCCATGCAAACCGCTCGGATGCAACCATCGAAATTCTATAAATAAGAGGACTCCCCACCATTTTTCCTCCACAACTCTCCAGCTCTTTCTCTCTTTTTGATAACTCTCTTTCTCTCTCAGTAATCTCCCCATCTCCCTCCCTCGTGGCTTTCAGTTCTTGCCACCCTACCAAACAGGGACGTGGTTCCGATCACTCCTCGTCCTCAGCACCATCCGCCTAATGGAACACTTGAGATCTCTACCACTTCACCACTTTTTCAATTGGTGAAGCTTTCATTCGCCACTACAACTATGCTTCCCAAGGCATTCATCTTATGGTGTCATGCTACCTCCTCGGCCTCTACGGCCCCTTTTTCCACCCCTACCCCCGGCTGGTTTATATCTTCTACCAGAACCTTCGCCAGCTGGGCGACGACGACTGGGAACGCCTCACCTCCTACTTCATCTCCACCGTCGACGACGTCATGTTCTCCTTCAGCACCCACCACATTACCACCGTCCTCAGCATCTTTGGCACTAAGGACGATTAAGCTGTCGACCGCCAGCCTACCATCTCTGACCCAGTCACCCACGCTGACATGGCCTCCGCCATCTCCAAGGGCTACGCCACCCCTGGGGCCACCTTTGCCACCACGACAATCTCACTGAACCTCTTTGGTTCGTTGATATCATCGTACGAAAAAATGTGTTCCCCATGGACCACAAAGATGAGCGCCGCCACACCTTCCTCCAATCCCACTACGCCCTACACACCAGCGCCTCCATCTCCATCCCTCGCTTCATGCTGGACAGGATGGTGAAGTTCATCACCTCGCCCCGCGCCAACCTCCCTCTCCCCTATGCCAACCTCATCATTTCCCTTATTTTGGCCGCTACCTCCTCCAACCCCTTTCCTTTCATCCTGTCTCCGACTGAACTATCCGACCCGACGCCCAATGACTATCATCACGCCACATAGTCAAAGAGCTGCCTTGCTTTGAGCAGGCGGGGTTATCCCGAACATCCACCGTCCTAGGAGCCGGATATCCACTCGGGCTCCACGTCTACCTCCTCCTCCTTGCTGCCTTCCCCCTCCACCTGGTCCTTAACTGAGGCCATCTATCAGACCTTGAATGACCGATTGGACCGATTAAAGACCGACAAGGCAACGCTGGAGGCCGCCTTTACAGCAGGCCAGGTGTGGACCGAGGAGCAGATTAATGCGCTGCTCCACCATTTCAATATGGCTCCTCCGCACGGATCTCCTCTCCCCTCCCCGTTGATGCTTTTCTTTTTCTCTTTTTATTTTCAAGCTTTAGATTTTTCTTCCTATTCCCCACAGTAGTCCCACAGTTTGTAAGCCCTTTGGGCATTTTTTTTCTTTCTTTCTTTATTATGTTCCTATAATAAAAACACAGTTAGCCTTAATAAAATATGCAGTTTCTCTTATTTTTACCTATCTTTATCTACTCTATTTTATACATTTTGGATATATCAGTTTTTATCACAGGTGTTATATTTAGATTGCATTGATACACGGTAATTTTTTTTTCCTCTTGTTTATTTGTGTTTGTACGGTAGATAGCGCAATGTTCAAGTTGAGGGTGTTCTTGTGTAATGTGCCAAAATTGTGTTTCAAAAAAACTATGTTACAAAAAACTATGTTTCAAAAAAAATAAATAAATAAAACAAAACAAAAGCATTAAATTTTAAGCTTTGGAAAAGACAAGTGAGAGAGTAGAAAGAAATATGTGCCGTGCATACTGCCTACATAATGACTTGTTCCAAGACAGTGTGATTTCTACCCTAACCCTGATACACTTTACCCTTACATAAAGTTATAACCGAAAATAAAGACCTAATTGATCCTAGGCGAGACATAATCTGATACACAGAAATAATTGAATGAAAAAGATAGACAAAACTTGCAAAAAAATTTCTCTGTACTTGGCATTCTAATCACAAGAATATGAGTCATTCTTGCTTACTTACTTCTTTTCAAGTCTTAAAGTATGTGAACACATATGGTTGAATTGCATATACATTACCTTTAACGCATACTACATGAGTGTACATATTTAAGTAAGTTTTTGAGTAATTTATTGTGAGTGAATACCCAATGAGGATTGAAGTCGAGATATAGTTTTATTAAAAATTCGCACTTTAGGTATTCTGAGGTATAAGATTAATTTAAATGGTCGAGTCAACACATATATGCCAAGCTCAATTCTTGTGATGAAAATTTTGTGAAAATAGCAGTTAGTCAAAATAATGTATCAATTTAACGTCGGGGATAGTATTTTTACAGTTTTTACTTTGATCTTCTCAAAACAAGAATATTGCATGTGGGGAAATGGGATAGATTTCTCTCCGCTTTGCTCGATAACTAGCAAAGTGTAAGTTGGAGGTGTGATCGGTATAAAAAAGTGACAATCTTATTCTGCAAAATATACTATGTTAAGTCTTGATTTTGTGTTTAATAATTTGTTTTGTAATATTTTTGTCATCAACATCAACGGGAGTAACTTAGAGAAAAAAATGGTGTAAAACATGACAAAAAGGAGAGGGATAAAATGGGAATTTTAGAAAAAGTTACGTCCGGTTGGACGATTCCAGCTTCTGGACAGAAGTGGCTGAAAAGGAATTGCGTCCGGACAGACTTTGGTCGCGTTTGAACCGAAAAGCTACTAGAAAGAAAACGTCCCGACGAGCGTTCGAACAAAACTAGTCCAGAAAGAAAACCGTTCAAACAGAATTCACCAACGTCTAGACGAAACCTTAAACCGTCCGAATGGAATGATCAGCATCTAAACAGGGTGCACAGTCAATGTTTTATTATAACACTGTGAAGTCTGACAGAAAGCTCACCTATAAATAGGTGGCTTGGATTCATAATTGAATCATCTCTGATTTTAAAAGACGAAGGATCGAGGGAAGCAAGGACGCCAATCTTGAAGGCTCGGGACCTGTCAAGAAGTCGAAGACGGAGACTCGAGGCTCACATCTTCTTCAACTTTTCATGCTTTCTAATCGCAACACGAGCGGCTAAGTTTTTTCTGTTCTTGAGGGATGATGAATCTCTAGTTCTGTATTTTTAGGTGTAGTTCAAACTCGTTTGTTTATTTTTTATTTTGGATTCAATTCGTTATGTGATTTGAGATGTTGACTTTTGATCAACAAGTTTTTAATTTACATATCTAGTTCTATTTTTATTTTCTGTAATTGTAAAAGCAAGATCATACAATTGTTATATCTGCGTTTTGATATTCAAACGCCAGATATTTTATCCTTTATTAGGACGAATCGTACTCCGAACGAGCCATTCCATAAACTTAGATAAAGTATGCCAGTCTTGGATTTGAGCTTATTCTCTTGAAAGTTCTTATCGGTCTTGTAATCACGATAAGATTGAATTGAACCAATTAAAGATAAACTAGAGTTTGAATGAAACTAGAAGTATTGGTTATGGAGGATTCTAACTCTTAAGAATCTCTTTCTCACTTGAACTTTTAATACAGATTTCGTAGATATTTCATTTAATTAGAATTTTGATCCAAATCAAACTCCTTTTTCTCAAAGAAAATTTTTAAGTAAATATTTAATAAATAAATCATAATCACATTTAATCTCTGATAACGATATCCAAATTTTAACCACTATTCTACAAGTTAATTGTTAAATAAGGTTTTTAAATAAATATTTCTAGTACAGTAGAAAAGAGAGAGAAACAAATGAAAGAAAAAAAAAGTACAAATAATCTTAACCTTTTGATATGCCATATAGATAAATGTCACATCAAAAGTATTGTGTTTTGTAATATAGATATTTTTGTTAAACTTAAAATTTTAAAAATATATACTACTAATACAAAAAATACGTAAAATAACGTATAATACGGGTTTACTGTTTATATATCTATAGTATTATATAGAAAAAGAGGTGTAGAATTTGACCCCCAAAAAATAAAAATTGGGATCCAAAGACTCAGTATCAATCATTTACAGTTTGCATATGACACTATTATTTTTTGCCAACCAAAAGTCCAAGAGGTTAGCTACGTTAAGAGGGTCTTCAGAGGGTTCGAACTAGCATCTAGATTGAACGTGAACTATTCGAAGAGCCTTGTGTTGGGTGTTGGGGTTCCAGCATCAGATTTAATAGCTCTAGCTAATCTACTCAATCACAAAGTAGGTAATTTTCCAATAAAGTATCTTGGCCTTTTCGTGGGCATCAATCCTAGAATTGCAAGGAATTGGAATCCCCTAATTGACAAGTATAAGAAGAAATTGGTTTCTTGGAAGAGAAAATTCCTATCAAAGGATGGTAGATTACAACGGTGAGATCCTGACCCATTTTTTTTTGACGTTTCTGGACGCGCGTTACGTGTTTTCATTTGAGTATGTTTTTATTGCATATTTGCATGATCGGACTTAGATATGCATGCGGGGTCGGTTTCCGGGGCTGTGGGCTGTTGTGGTGTGAATTTCAAAAATTTTAAAAAAAAGATATTTTGGAGGCCTATAAATATTTGGAGTTTGATATTTTTCAAAAGATATTTTCTAAAATTTCTCCAACAAGCTTTCTGTTTTCTCTCTGCCTTCTCTCTAAGTTCTCGGGGGCCCGGGGCTCAATTTTTGACGATCAAATTGTCGATCCTTGTTATTGGCGTCGTGGTCTACGCGTTCATCTAGTCAGAATTCTATTCCGGCGAAGCTCAATTTTGCACATGGATCGAGGCGTCGAGTTTTGAACTCATCGAGGTAGAATTTTAAACCTTACTGCTATATAAGGGTGCTACGTATAATCGTGTGTGTTTTTAATGTTTAGATAGTTGTAGATTTGATTTTCTATAACGTTGAATTTTTGGGTTAAAAATCGGTTTTATATCAATTTCGGTGGATGAAATCGTGTTTCGAGAGTTTCTTTCGAGGCTTCGAGGGTTTGGTGTTTGGCTTGGGTGTGTGTATGTCCGAGGGCGTTGTGTGGGAGTTTAGAGACTTCGATTCAAGGGTTTGGAGGTGGAAACCGAGGCTTAAAAAGAGTTTCTGGGCAGGTCAGCCAACTGGATCTTCGTGATCAGTCCACTAGATCGAGTTTTTCGGAGATCAGTCGACTGGACCTGGAGGTTAGTCGACTGACATGGCTCGGGTTGGTTTTTTTCTTGCTTTCCAGCAAGTTTTCAGTCGACTGGGCGCGGGGGCCAGTCGAATAGGGGTCCTGTGTTGGTCCTTTGGTGTTCTTTTGGTGGATTTGGTTGGGTTCTTGGTTTTCAGTTGATTTCCTATGGTTTTCAGTTGATTATTTATGGGGTTAGTCAATTGAAATACTGTTGGGTGCCTTTTGGGGTTTGGTTGGTTGGGAGTCGTGTTGTGGCCTCGGGAGTCGTGTTGTGGCCTCGGGTGGTTGTTTAGATGCCATCCTTAGGTTGACGTGCATGGTTAGATTTGAGGAGTTGTGGCACGGTTGTGTGCGTGTTGGTTATGTTCGGGATGTGTGGATCCGTGGTTCAGTTTTAAGGTTTGGTTCTGCTGAGAATCGATCTGAGGGAGGTCTGGGTGTCAATCTCTGGATTAGGTGTTGGTTGTCCCGGTGTATGGACAGGTCTCGGTTTATAGATGGGTCGTTCGGGTATCGAATGACAGATCTGTGGCATGTGATGTCGTGTCGAATTTTTATGGCGGGTGATGTCACGGTTTGAGGTTATATGGTTATGTGCGCTTATAGCTGGCTTTATGCATTTATAACTGTGGTTTATTATGCATGAATTATGTAATTGGATTACATGTTTTGGTATCGTTACGTGTACTGTAGTTGCATGCTTTAAGACTCATAAGTTTTATAGGCATGGTTATGTGGAATATGAGGAACGGATGCATGTGATGCATGTTGCATGAGTTGTAGATTTTATGTGAGTCGCATGTGTAGCATGTGACGTGGTTTGTGAAATGTAGTGATAGTACGTGGCTTTATATATTTAAATCCTGATTAGGTTATGCATAGGTATGTTCGGTGTTATTCTGTGATATTCGGTGTTATTCCGTAATGTTCAGTTTTATCCTGTAATATGTGATTTTATCCCGTGGTGTGCAATTTTATCTCACGGTATACGGTCTTATCCCGTGGTTTACGGTTTTATCCCGTGGTTTAATCCGTGGTCGACGGTTCCATCCCGTGGCTTACTGTAAAGTATGCGGTTTTATCCCGTGGTTTGGTTTGTGGTTTTACCCCGTGATTTGATCTATGGTTTTACCCCATTGTATATGGTTTTATCCCAGGAATGTATATTTATGTGCGGATCTTTATCTCAGTGTTAGACTGTGATTGCGGCGTGTGAGGGCCGATTGTTAGATCTGTGGTTGCGGTGTGTGAGGGCCGGTTGTATGTATCATGGATTGCATGAACTGCATTGTGGGACGAATAGACCAGTTTTCAAATTGTTTTTAAGAGTCGTGTGAATCGCGATCTAAAAATCATTTTCAAATTGTTTTCAAGGTTCTTGTGAGTGAGTCAAAATATGGTTTGTATTCTCGCTTTCCTGTTTGCATGTGAAAACTGTTTTCAAGACTTGAAAGAGAGTCTAAACCTGCACTTCGATTTCTTAGCATGTTTTGTTTATACTGCATGCCTGTCTATTTTCTGCTGAGCCTTGGCTCACGGTGTGGAATTTGCTTTTCTTCAGGTACCGGTCAAACAGATTGATCTAGAGGTGCTGGAGAGGTGGGGGAGTTATAGTCTTCTTTTTTTGTTTCTATCTATCTCATGTATATTTAATACATGTTTCTCGGCATTGGAGCCTTGTAATTTATGCTGTTTAGAATTTATATATAATGCGTGTATGGTTTACTTTGAGAGTGTATTCTCGGGTTGGGTGTATGTTTTGTTGTTTATGGGTATTTCACATAGTCCGGAGTTTGGGGCGTGAAAACAACTAATCAAAGCAACCTTCTCTAATCTCCCAATTTATTATCTTTCCTTGTACAAGATGCCCAAATGTGTTATTTCCCAAATTGAAAGAATTCGGAGTAGATTCCTTTGGGGTGAGGAGGATGGCCATAAGAGGATTCACTTGTTAGATTGGGAGAAAGTAATACAAAGCAAGGCTTTTAGTGGATTAGGTGTGCCGATATTAGAGTAAGGAATGTAGGCTTCCTTCTAAAATGGTGGTGGCGGTTTGGGAGGGAGAAGAATAGCCTTTGAAGAAGGATGATATGCTACAAGTACCAAGGGCACCCCTTGTCTTGGTATCCAGCCTTGAAGGAGGATGAAAAAGGGTTCGCTCTTTGGGAAGACATTATTAAGGAAGGCACCCCTCAAGGACTGCTACATGAGGTTTCTATGAATCAGTGTCTTCTAAGATTGGGGGATAGAGCTGAAATCAGGTTTTGGGATGATAAATAGGTGAATGTGCAATCTCTCAGGTCTTTATTCCCAAGGCTCCATGTGCTATGCCTACAAAAGGAATCATTTGTCCAAGAGCTATTCCAAAAAGATCTGGGAATTGAACCTAGTGGAGCAAATGCACACCTTACTCAGCCCCTGTAAACCTAGAACAAACTGTAGTGACGAGTTAAGGTGGAAGATTGAACAAAATGGCTGCTTCTCAACAAAGTCTATGTGCTAAGCTTTTGTGCTCAAGTTGGGAAGACCCAATTCACATTTAAACGAGGTCTGGGCGAAGGATATCCCACCAAAGATTCAATTCTTCACGTGGATGGCTTCAATTGACAGAATTCCAACCAAGGATTTATTGGCCAAGTAGAGGATTCTCCCTATTAACAGTTCCCACCAAAAATTTTTATGTTAAATAAGCATATAAGCAACATTATGTTACTTATTTTTATTTTTAGTGAATTTGTTTAAAAAAATATTTATCAATTTTTTTTTTGTTCATCTCAACGAAACGATTCAAAAAATTAAAAAATTTTATTCAATAAATAAAAAATACAGAAAAATACAAATAAATAAATAAATAAATAAATTATCCCAAACTGGACCAATATTTTTGCAAAAAAGAAAAAAAAAATATCGATTGCACCACAAACGCTTGTATTCCTTTGTGTTAAGACGTCATTTTGTTCATTTAAAACTCGTCACGGACTCAATGCCGCTCCTATATATATTTCATAGCAGTTACCCTACCCTACCCTACCCAATACCCATCGTCACGCATTCCTTCACTTGGCTTTAACTCTTCTTAAGCCATTCCAATCTATTCTTCTCGACGCAGAGAGACGGAGAAAGTGATAGATGACACAGATGGGTCTTCTCTGGTGGCCAAAAACCACATCCTCAACCAACTGCGGCGGTGCACTTGCTGCCTCCACCACGTCCACCGCCGCCGCCGCCACCAACACAACCACCACTTCGGCAGCCAAAAACGGTTCTCCGCCCAACCAGTACCACTCTTGCTACCTATCAAAGCTTGTGAGAAAGCTGAAGAAGCACGGCCGAATGCTTCGCTCGCCCACCCAAAAGCCCTCGTTCCAATGCCGGTACGATCCTCTCAGCTATTCTCTCAACTTCGACGCCACCGGATGCGGAGTCCCCTCAGATGACGATCCAGACTACTATCGCTTCTACGCCTTCTCCTCCAGGTTCGTCGCTACTCCAAAAAATGCTTCTCCGATAGTAATGGCCGCCTCGCAGTAATTGGGATCGGAAAAAGTCCTAGCTAGATCGATGATCGATGCAGTTTTGTATGTTGAGATTTCCTCTCCCTCTTATGCCTTCTCCTCCAGGTTCGTCGCTACTCCAAAAACCGCTTCTCCGATAGTAATGGCTGCTTTGCAGTAATTGGGATTGGAAAAAGCCCTAGCGAGATCTGTGATTCAGTTTTGTATGTTGAGATTTCCCTGTCAGATGACGATCCAGACTACTATTATCGCTCCTCCTCCTCCTCCTCCTCCTCCTCCTCCTCCTCCTCCAGGTTCGTTGCAACTCCAAAAACCTCTTCTCCGATATTAATGGCCGCTTCGCAGTAGTTGGGATTGGAAAAATGCCATAGCTAGATCGATGGTGACAGTTTTGTATGTCGAGATTTCTTTTCTTCTTCCATATTTTTTTTGCCCCTCCCTTTTTGGTATCGTTCCTTAGATGTAATGTAGTTTCAATTGCTAGTAACTATTTACGTAACACGATCAAGATCACATCTTATTTCAGAACTTGGTTTCAATTCCTTTTGAGTTCGTGTATTGCTTTTAGTTCTTTTGATATGCCTAATGCATGTACCAGATTCATATTTTCATGATACGGCATTTATATTGATTGAGAACATCCACACAGAGAGAGGGAGATTCTTTCTGCTAACCATCGCTCCGATAATATACATTTTTTTATACGAATTTTTATTATAAGATATTGAAGAAGAGAAAATAACTCTATATTCTCTGTGTTTTGAAACTGTACAAGATATGGCTTATTTATAGGCGAATAGGGATAAACAATAAGAAGATATAATAGAATAAAATCAA
>JAULJZ010052719.1:0-13935 GCA_032270985.1 Heliamphora pulchella
AGATCGTAGGGTTTTGATACTTTTACCTATTTGCTTCTCCGCTTCTGCCTTAAACACTTTGAATTTCTCAAAGGTTTTAGACTTGCGGTAAAGAAGGTAAACGTATCTATGCCTAGAGTAATCGTCAATAAAAGTGACGAAATACTCATACTGACCTCTTGCCTGGATGTTCATGGGACCACATAAATCAGAGTGAACCAATTCCAACACTTCTTTGGCTCTAAGTACTTTGGCCATAAATGGCTTCTTAGTCATTTTACTTTCTAAACAGGATTTCCAGACTGGAAGTGCCTCCACTTCCAATGAACCCAAAGGTCCATTTTGAATCAGTCTTTGTATCATTTTTAGATTAACATGACTCTAACGAAGATGCCAAAGTAGCATTTGGTTCAAGAAGAAAATTTTCCTTTTAAGTGGTAAAACATGTAAATTATTCACCTAATTATTTTTATCAGTAGAAATAACAGGATGTAAAATATAAAGAGTATTTTTCATTGTACCACGATAGATAAATTATTTTTCAACCATAATACTGTATGAAAACTTATTAAAAGAAACAGAAAATTCATCATTCCCCAAACAGAAAATTGAAGCTAAGTTCCGCCTGATTTTGGGTACATATAAAATATTTTTCAAAATTAAAATTTTATTTTTACTGAAATAAAGAACTACTTCTCCCACTGTAACAGCAGACACCTGGGAGTCATTTTCCATCAGAAGGTAAACCTCACCCTCTCTAAGCTGCCTGGTTACCTGGAACTCCTGCAAAGAATTACAGACTTGATTAGTTGCTCCCGTATCAACACACCAGGTTTTTGTAGATACAACCAGTAAACATGATTCAATTACTAGAGAAAAGGCAATTCATGTAGCTTGCTTCTTCTTCCGGTCAGGACAGTCCCTCTTCTAGTGTCCCGGCTTCTGACAAAAAAAAGCACTTGCCCTTATGCGCCTTTACCTTTGCCTTGGTAAGTGATGGCTTAGCCTTATCAACTTTCTTTGTATTTTCATGTTGCTGCCCTTTCTTTTTCTTCTTGCCACCTCTTGGCCTAGAAGTAGAAGCCTTTTCAGCAACAAATGCATGAGTTGGCTTGCGGATAACACCTTTCGCTGCCTGTAGTTATTTTAACAATTCTGCCAGAGAAAAATCCAGTTTGTTCATAGTGTAGTTTAGTCAGAATTGTTGAAACGAATCAGGCAGTGACTGGAGCAGGATATCGATTTGGGATTCCACATCAATTTGCATTCTAAGGACCTCCAGCTCGTTAAGAAGATCGATCATCTTCAAAACGTGGTCCCTTACTGGTGTACCCTCAGCCATGGTCGTGTTCATGAGTGCCCTCATGGTCACCTACCTTGCTGTCCAACCCTGATCACCAAACATTTTTGTGAGGTTCAACATGATCTCAGCTACAGATGCCATAGACTGATGTTGGCTTTGTAGAACATCCGACATAGATGCCAGGATGTAACAGCTAGCGATCCGATCAGCCTTCACCCACTTCTCATAAGCCTGAATCTCCTGTTCGGTGGATCCATTATAAAGAGTGGGAGGGCAGGGGTCATGCAACACAAACCTATAGTCGTTAGAAGTCAAAACAATATCGAGGTTCCATTTCGATGTGATAAAGTTTGGTTCAATAAGTTTATGTTCCTTGAGAATTGCTGCCAGTGAATTGAATGATCCATTATTAAATCCTGATAAGCAAAAGAGAAAAACTTTTTAATTCTTTTATCAAATTAGGGTCCCTCAACTTTTTAATTTAAAAGGAATTATTGGCAGCTCGAATCCTTCGTGATTAAGAAGGCCACGTAGTGTGGACGTCTACTAATCAACAACCGTCTGGACAAACATGCCAGTCTATTAATGTACTGTCAAAACTAAACATCATAATAAAAAACCACCGGCCTAGAGTCACATCAATTGATAGGTCACGTAGTGTGAACGTCTAATAATCAACGAATAAAGAATTACAAGGTTTTTTATTTCTTGATATAGGACATTTCAAGTAAATTAAATAGCCAATAAATTTTGGTCCCCACAAACAAAAACAGTGATTCCTTAGGGAGGATATTTTTATTCACGAGTTAAGTGTATAACCATTATTCTTAATTTGAAAAACACCGTATCAAAGTCCCGGGTCCGGTGTGAACGAATCCTGCTTCACACTAGTCTCAAATTTACTTCTTTCGAAAATTCGTGCCGGAGATACCATGACTATAGCCCTTCCGTATAGAGACCGATAGTCGAAGCCGGCGCCCAAGCTATAATCAAATCTCCTACGAACGTGTAATAGAGACTGTAGAATTTATCTGTGACTAAACCCTTCTCCCACTTAATATTTTAAAAATTGAGGGTTTTTTCTTTTTGTTCATTTTAAACGATTAAACATATTTTAATTCTTGATTAAAATAAATTTGGTTTTAATCAATTAAAATATTTCTTGTTGAACTATAATAAAATAAACAAAAAACTTCCTTATTTAATTTTGTGAAAGAAATTAATTACCTGAGTTTTAATTAAAAAATATTGATTAATTTTAACACAAAAATTAAATAAATAATTATCTATTTATTTTTCCGTTTTAAAAATTGTTAAGATTATTTATTTTATAAAACCGTTTTTCCTAATATACTTCCGATAATAAAAATCATGTATAAAGGAAAAAATAAATAAAATAAAAAACTATCCACGCAATTGAATAAAATAAATAAATAAATAATTAAATAACGACAAAATAAATATAATTAGTCGTTACGATCCGGTGCGTTCGTTTAATCTTTCAATTCGATGGTCTCGAATTAAAGATTAAACGCCTAGGGGTTTGAAACCCTAAACGAGCTATCAAAAATTTGAATCTTTTCCTCAGCCTCCGGACCACCGTTACAACCTTGGACCACCGCTGGAACGCCGAAAAAGATGAAAATAAACCAGCCAAATAGCCCCCTAAAAGGGCCAAAAAACTGCTGCCTTTGGCAGCCTTGCGCCGCCATTTTTCAGCCGCTGTTTGACCGCCTTGCCGCCAATGTCGAACCCCCAAAAAATTATGGTAGGTAGAGCACATCGAGGTCTTGATCTCCAAAAAAAATTGCGTCAAAATACGATGTTGAAATGGCCCAAAAAAATCTTCAAAGGGCCGAAATTCTGTAGTGCCGCCACTGTGCGTACCAAATTTTGAAGCAGTTTTTGGCCCATTTGCCACTGTGGTCGAACAGCAACCGAACCACCATCGGATAGCCAATGGACAACCTTTATTTCAGCAAAAAAATTGCATCAAATAAGATTGCCGAAAGCCCAAAAAATGATCCCCGAAGTCGGCGCCCTGCCGCTGCCTTATGCTGCTGCCGCCGCCTCCTTCATTCCTTTTTGTCTCGTTTTTTATCCCTATTTTCTGTGACATGATTATATCAAAGATCCAGAAAAATAGAATGAAATAATATATTACATTACCAAAATCCTATACCCCACATAGGAGGTGTACAATCGATCTAATCTCGAAACAAAAACCGTCGAAATATACGATAACAATAATGATATAATTAAAACATTCATTCATTCAATCATATAACTGGATCGTAACGACTTATAGCTGTAAAATCGAGGTTAGCGCAACAGTTTTTCATAAAAAATGCAACGTGGCTCTGATACCATTATTGGAGAGGGAGCTGCACAGCAGAAAAAAATAAGTTTTTGAATCGACAACGTGACCGTAAAAAACGACGTATGCAATTTTCATGAAAAATAAAAACTATAATGATATTAATAGTTTAATACCTCTATGAAACTTGTCGATAAGTTTCTAGAAATTCCGAATACGTTGAAGACAACCTTGTAACCTTCTCACGTATGACCCGGACGCACTACGACGATCACGTTGTGTGGGCACCGATTCCGATCGAAGTGTTATTCGTACCTTGGTTTCTTCTCACACAATCATCTCCAAAATGGAAAAAATCATTTCCAAAGAGGAGAGAAGGGCGGCAGCTCTATGGGAGTATTAGGATTAGGTTTTTCTTAATTAGTCTTCTCTTGATATATATGAATATATCAAAATATATTAAGTATATTATCTCCTTCTTAAAATGATACAAAGAGATATACTCAACATATTTAATTAAACCCATCATCTCCTAGGGCCGGCCACTTGGAGAGTATTCACAAGGTGTGTCAAATACCAAAACCACCCCTCATAAATTTAATTTAATTCCCGAATGTCTCTGGCGGCAAAATCGGCATTGAAATTAAATTAAATAATTATCGAAACCATTAAAAAAAATATCCGTGCTATAATGGGCTATGTGAAGGATCACGAGGAAGTATAAGACTTGAGCTAACTGTACGAAAAAATTGGATATCCCTAACTCTGTCCCCGAGTTAGATCCTTTCCCGTACGAACCAGAACTTATTCCACTAAAGGTCCTGACTGAACTCCCGATCCTAATTCAAATTATATCTTGAGTCTCCAATTATCAAATGCATTGAATTCTCTCCACGTTTAAGATATGAATTTTCGATAAATAAATTAGGTCACTGACAACCCGATTTAATTATTCTCTTCTCCTCGCAACCGCACCGCTTAACCTTTTGATATGCCAGATCCGAAGATTTACTATACAGGTTTAGCATTATCAAACCTATAAGCAAAGCACACGAGGGAAAACTCACCAACCTAAATCGGATGTGGTTTTCGTCAGCTAATTATCAATTATTGGACAAATAATGCCAGTACCCAACTCATCGGTATTGTTGATCTCATGGAAAAAATCTCAACCATTGACGACTTAAAGTACTGTACATTATCTGAACACAATTAATCAATCACTTCGGGATTAAGAGTTCGTGCAATACATGATAATACGGGATGTAGATCAATTCATATAATTAGTATAGAATCGATCATCCCATTGATCCCGCTCAATACACTCTAAGTGTACTAGCACATCGTGCTCAAACATCGAATTCAAAACCAAAATTCGATCCGTTCGACCTAGCCAAGACCAGCTACTATAACGATGTACGACAATCGTACCAATAGAATGTCCGGGTCCATTACGATTGTGAGCCTACCTGTATAATCTATCAGAACCTTTGACCAGATCTTCAGTGCAGCATGTACTGAGTCAAATACTGGATAGAATATAGGACTATGCATTCATACATCACAAATATAAATATGAAACTATAAATGTAAAACTATATCAAATATTTCTCATTAAGATGCCAGGGATCCAAAAAAAAATACATAAAAAATATGACTTTTCAGTATACATTCCCAACATTAAAAGCACACTTTGAGAATTCTAGTGCTGATAGTTAAGCTTTGTATAATCTTGTGAAAAGAACTGATGTCTATCTGGGCATAAGTATTGAAGGACAAAGTTGGAGTGGGTGGGAGGAAGTTTAGATGACGTGCAAGGGCATTGATCTCCAAAACCTAGGGATTTGAGAGTTTGTGTATACGAATACGGCGTGGTTCAGAAATAATTAAACAATATGTATACAAACATATATATGTATATATACACATATATGTACACATACGTACATAGCCATATATCATGCATGTTCATTCTTGTACTGGTCCTTCCAATAATCATAAGAAAGTCTATTGAAAAATGTCGCATGGGACAACAAAGAAGACAATGGAAGAATTGTAAAGAAATGCCTATAACCATGTCCTTACGACATCTCAACTTTATGAGGATTAATTTACTGTTTATTTTATTCTCTTGTATCTTGACTAATTTACTATTTATTTCATTTCTTTTGAGAGTGTGAATAATTGGCTATAACTATGTCCTTGCACATCTTATCTTTCTGAAGATTATGTGTTTGGGAGCCGGGTTGTATATGCCGCCAATGATGATACTGGTAAGAATGCAACATGTGCATGCGGTTCATATGGCACATTTCCCATCCATGGCTGTTGGCATGGGAATCGGGATTGGTTTGAGATGGGTATGATAGAAATGAATGTGGATATCCTAGATGCCCTATGATTCGAGTGCTTCCCATGCAAGGACCACATTTCTCTGCCCCACGCACAGCACCAATTTCGGGGCCTACTAATTTCCAAGGGATGGGTGGATGTAACCGTCAAGAGGTTGGGCATCCTGATTAAGGACTTTTCGTGTCAGCACTATGGACACATTTGGTGCCTTTGTCAAGAAGGCTTCCTATAAATTCGATTATGGGACTGAATGCCACTGGGACGATTGCTCCTGTGGAAGTTCCAAAGTCATCCCCTTCCTTGCATTCGAAGGACTCGATACAGAAACCTAACTCATAAGTAGTGCCCAATACTGATGCAAGTACCTCAATGAGCCTAAAATCCAATCAGGTATGTGCTTTCTTCACCAAGTCATATTTACTCTCTGGAAACCCCAATTGCAGTTGAAACTAATTTTTTATTTTCGCTTGTGAAGACCTCTGATTATTTGAAAATGAACTCACACACTTAACAATGAAATAATTCATTTGATGTGGAACATCCAAGTGTTGCTCTGAATCACATGGAACAAAATTTCTAAGATAGCTCACAAGCTATGAGACATTTGGCAATATAACCATAAGGAGTTACAAATAAAAACAAAAAAATAAAACAAAACTATTGATAGACAAGACAAACATGCTCAGGTGATGGATAACTAATATTGGGTTAACATGATAGACCATACTTAAACAATGGGAGACAGTATCACTTTTTATAAATGATCACTAGCATTAGTAGTTTCGAAATTTATTTCCTATTAAACTTCACTTATTTATTTTTTCCTTACAATTGATTGCAGCCGCCTAATTTTGGAAATTGGAAATCAGAGTCCTATGGAGGAAAATATGTTGTAATTTTGAAGTTATCAGCTCTAAAGACAATCGAATCCAGGAAGTTGAATCTTACTCTTGGAGGTGAGTATTTATCAATCAATCTTGTCTAATGAAAATGATCAAAGGCTTTGGATCAAATCTGGAAAAACTCATGGGGGTCATCTTCATTTTCTGCCATTAAAGGATTAGCAATCCAATTCATAGTTGTATCTTTGAAAGTGTACTGAGATTTTAAATTGTTCTTAAATATGTATGAATTGCATTGGGAGATACTCGGATGTCACCATAAGATTTTGTGGTAAGTTAGTAGTTTTATAATTTATTGAATTGATCATTGGACCTGTTTCTAGGTGGTTATTTGTTTATTATAAAATACTTTTCGAAAAAAAATATAGTTCTCATGAGGTCCTCTTCTCAAAGATGTCTTAAGACTTGGCTGATAATTATAAGGAGAAATCAAACAGGCCGGTCGTCCGTATTTCTACCTTCTTCAACTAAAACAATGTGTGTTTGTTTGTGTGATCGTAGTAGAATTGAAAATTTTCATTTGTCTAACGAGCCCGTTTTAAAAAACATTTGTTTTGTTGATGGAAGCTTCCATGAAGCTGTAGATTTTTGAATTGATTGCTTAAATCAGTGTCTGGGAAGTTGGAGCTTTGTCCCTCATGGCCTTTTAGTCGTATATTAATGAACTATCATGGCAATGCAATTTTTGATTCCCTGGAGGTTTTAGCTCCTTTGGAAGAACTTGTGAAAGTTCCCTCATGATTGCTGTTAAGGGATTTTGGTATTGTGGTACGTTGGGTGCAAGCATGACCTGTTGATTCTCTGTAATACATTTGGAGGTAAAAATATTAGATTTGTTTCCTCTTCGGAGGCAAAGATCTCTTTGATACCTATTTTCTAATGGGAGTAAATTCCTTGATAGAAATTTAAGACAGTTTTAGTAGCTTTTGATGTAGAGCTACTCAACTCTATATGCTTCGTTGAAGTGATTATTGATGCACATTGATTACATGGTTAAAGCAAAGTGAGCCGGGTGCTCATCCAAAAAATGTTGTTTTAATCATAGAATATGTGTTAGTTGACTGCATATATACTCTACATCAATGAGTGGCTGCATTGTTCTATTTTATAATTTTCTCGCTGATGCATATCTTCTATTAGCTTTTTTATGATTTAGATTAAATTAAGATTGTGAGAAGGAATAGAATACAATATCCTATATACATCTTGTTTTCTAATTCACTTTATTTTGTTTACAACCTTTCATACTTCCACTTGCATGCTATTTTTCAAATTGGGTTTAACTTTTGGAGTTTTAAAACATTAGTTTCTTTTGATTGTATAAAAGTCAATATTTTTGTAGAGATGGAAAAACTTATGGTTGGCAATATGATTAGCTTCTTTTTGCTTGTGTGTCTCTCAAACAAGGATTTAGGAATCTCGAGTTCGAATAGAGTTGTGTGTTGGTTAATTTTAAAGTAAACTAAATGTAACTTGTTATGTCAAAATGCATCGTCAATAAAACATGGTGGATTTTTTTCCAGAGAAGCCCCTGTTTTTAGGAGGAAGAGGCTTCTTGTGGAATTAGGGATGGTATGGTGAATTGTTTAAATTTATTGAGAAAAATCTATTAATATAGGAAACAAAGGTAGCTTTAAATTCTTGCATACTGTGTTTCATTCATGATCTCTAAATTGACCAATTTTAGCATGAATTTGTTTGTTGTACAGTGTTATCATTTTACATTACAATTCTGTACAATGTATGGATTCTAATTATATTGTCATCCAACTTCATCGAACTGCATTTGACATCCCTTATTTTGTTTGGTTTTATGGATAACATACTTGGTTTGGTGGTCATATGATTATGTATGCATCCGTTTCTATAGAAAAATAGTATTATAGACCTCTGTTTCTGCAAGCGACAGAAGTTTCTTCAAAAACTACACGAGTTTTGATTTTGCAGAGTTATCTTCACTTGCCCTTTGTTCATTGTAATGCCAAACTCATGATTATATTTATGTGATTAATGATTGACAAATAATTTGCAATTGCAGCTAATTCAAAAATCTTGTTATTGAAGGTGCTTTGAGAATAATTGTAGCATTATTGAGGAGCACTTAGGTGATGGCATTATTGTAACAATGATTTTCTTATTATAATCTATTCTTCCATAAATGTTTCATTGGTTATTTTATCTTTTGTACCTACTTTGCTAACAAACCTTTGTTAAAACATGGTATTTTATTAGATTCAATTTAAAATTTATTTATGATTTCTTCTGCCATTGTTGTAATCTTTAATGTTTAATAGTTGCTTGGTATTGTTTTTTTGGTAATTCTCTGACCTGAATTTATTCATCCATGCTTGTTTCGATCGATATTCCATATTTTGTACCTATTTTACTGTCAAGCAATTTGTTAAAATATGGCCTTTTATTTCATCCAATTTTGAAATTTATTCATGATTTCTTATGCCATGGAGATTTTAAGGGTCTAACTTAGATTTTGCTTATTTTTGTTTTTTGTTTAGCTTTTTTCTTATTTTTTCTTTTTTTGAATTTTTTAAAATTATTTTTTGACTATTTTTTTTTATTTTTCCAATCGTCTTGATAAGATGAACTGAAAAAATAAAAAAATTTAATAAAAAGATATAAAAGTTCACCAAAAATGAAAAAAGGCAAAATAAAATAAGTAAATAAGAAATAAAATAGGCAACCTAGTTCTAGCGACATAACCCTCTTAAACAAATATATTATTAGTTCCATTCAACAAAACATAGGCATAATTTGACATACCTTTCTACACATATATAATTTAACATACCATATGACACAAAATAGCTATAAAATCTTTTGCTAAATTTTGCAAAGTCCTTAACTTGTTAATCTAAGATGACTATTATATGATTATTTTATCGTTGATTTCATAATGCTTTTTGATATATAATTTTCATGCAATGCTAATAAATGCATTGAAAAGCTTACATCGTTATTACTCAAGTATAATATCTAAAAATGCAAATTATCGTTATTATCTTTCAGTTACAGTAGTAATAATGCATTAAAAAATTTGCATCGTTATTCTATAACTATAATATGCAAAGATACAACTTATCATTCCAATAAAATTAATAAGTATTGCTGCAAAAATAATGACCCTGAGGCAGAGAACACATACTGCATGCTCCTGAGGTAAATTATCACATCACTATTTAATTACATCAATTAAAAAGAAATTGGGTCTCACAACTTTCCCCCACTTCAAAAATTTTGTTCCCAAAATTCAATATTAGATCCCAAATCAACATCCATCCCATCTTTCACCATCGATCTCAAAAACACAGCGCACAAAGCCCTTCTAATGTCAAGATGCTACTGCATCCTCGTATCCAAGAATAACCATACAACCATGTAGACACGTTCTCAAGAAATAAACATTCACATTAACTGTCTCCGTGAGAAAGGTCTCACCAACACTAAGGTTCTCCAAATGCCATTTACCCAAGATTCACTCACATCACTGCAACACCGAACTTGCTCAACCCAAAGTGATCAATCGCATTGCACGAAGCCAAACCACATCTGGAACTGGTTTCAATCACTCTAATACTTTTGCCTACATTAACTAAGGCTTTCACTTGAAATACTGCGAAACTAGCTCATCCCTATCTTGAAACACACACCGTGGACTACTATAAGCCAAAACACACGTTACCGAACCTTGACACCGTTCACTGGGAATCACACGTATCACATCTTACTAAAAACCAGAACTTCATTCCAATCCTTACGATTGATGACCACAGAACCCCAAAGCACAACAATATTAAACATATATCGATTGCACTAACACTGAAGCCAAAGGGACACTCATTCCCGAGTAGAAATAGCAAACGTCTAGTTCAAGGGAAAAGAACTCTTTCGAACCATAGGATGATTTACCACGATACAAGATTTTTAAGCAAGACAAAGGTCCTTAAATTAAATTTTAAACATGGCAACATTGCGGCTCAACAATGGTCTTTGTCTTGCAACACCAAAGACTGAGGTAAAAGATTACTAATACAAGATACACTTTATAACAAGAACACATTCCACAACGGTAGGAAAAAACCAAGACCAGAAGTGTAGTAACTATACGAGTAACATATGGCGAGCTAGAATGATTAGCACACCTCTTTAAGCCGAATAAGGACCACACAAAGAGCTAGCCACTAGGGCGGAGACAACATTGTCCCGACATGGGAACACAATAAGAAGGCTCTTATGAACAAAATTCTTGGTGACATCCGAGAGAAAAGGGTCATTCAACGAAATCAAACAAATAACATGGGTTCGAGAATAAAGGTCGAGCAAATAGGAAGGTACTAACACTTCTCTTCATTATCACTAGATTGTCTACTCAGGACAACGAATCGTCAATCACGCAGTAATGAAAACAAAGAATTAACTGAACCTAACACGAAACATATTCACCTAACATAAAAGAGCTAAAAATCATACAACACGATTCGCACACTACCTCCTTGCCCTTATGGTACTCACACTCGACCACTTAATTCTTCAACGTACTCATGCCTACTACATAACCAAAGCTATCACTCAATCTCTCCGAGACTAACACGATAATAACCTATCCCAAACTTCTCAAAGATAGACTTTAAGTATCGTCACAAAAGAATTTATTTCCTACACAAACAAGATTTTCACACTCCAATCCAGGAAAACAGGTTGGTTCTAAGAGGCCACATCGACAAAGGGTCTTTAAACTCAAACTACTTGTAACTCACGTCTAAATCGAATTCTATTAGAAACCTCAATAATATTTGCAACATAACTTGCATCATCACCAAAAGCGAGTAAACCAAACACCAACTCCAAGAAAACTAGACGAACTTTAACACCGAACAAGGCACAAGCTATGCCTCATAAAGGACAATTAGGGGTTCGTAATGCGAATAACACGGTCACAGGAACTTCAACAAGGATCTTACCTCGACAAGAGCTAAAAGTATCACAAGCCCAGCACCAAGCATGTGACACTCGACATTTAAATAAAAAGTAATTAAATTCTAACAAAATATTATATTTAATTTTAGAATTTGAGCAAAAAACTTACATCTATTAAAAATTTAGATAATCAAATATCGATATAAAAATTTATTGTATAATTAGAAATTTTTTATGCAAATTCTAACTACACGATAAATCATAAAATAACATTAAAAATCTATCTCAAATTTTTAGAAATTTTTTGAATTAAAAAATTTGCATCTATTAAAAATACCAGTAACCAATAAATCACAATAAAATATATTATATAGATAGAAAATCTTAGTGAAAATTTTAATTATACGATAATTTATAAAATACATTAAAAATTTATACCTAAATTTTTAATATTTTTTGAATTAAAAATTTTACATAATTTTTTTTACAATATATTATATAAGTTTGTTCTTATCTTAAATAGGGGACAGCTGTTCCCATCGGTGGCTTATATATACCAATGTATTACCGAGTCTTTCAACACAATTTTCTGAGATCACTTTTAGCCAACCATTTGGAATTAGAAAGTCATGGAATTAGGAAGCGTTAGAGATTAAGAGTTCTATTTTGGATGCTCCCAATTAGAAGCTTAAATTAGAAGCTCAGCAACAAGAAGAGAGGAGCTGGGCCCACGCCTCCCACAGCTGCGACCAACCACCGCCGCGATCAACCGTCACTACACCCACGCCGGCGCCACCCTTGCCCCGGCGACACCATACAAGGCTGGACTGCCGATCTCTCTCTCTCTCTCTCTCTCTCTCTCTCTCTCTCCCTCTCTATATCTCTCTGTAAATTTCTTTATCTCTCCCCCTCAATATCTCTCTGTAATTTTCTCCCTCTCACTCTCCTCTCACGGTGCTACCACACCACCACTGAGAGTTCGTCATCCACATAGCCTCTATGATTTGTTGCACTGTAATGATTTATTTACATGAGAGGAGCACGTGTGTGTGTTTTGCCGTGTGTGTGTGTGTGTGTGTGTGTGTGTGAGAGAGAGAGAGAGAGAGAGAGTTTGCCGGGCTATGGCTGTGGGTGTGTTTGTTTTGTGTGTATACCATGTGTGTGTGTTGAGTTGATGTGTGTGTGTTTGATTTAAGACCCTGTGTGTGTTTGTCTTCTTTGTATTTTTTTTTAAAGAGGGAACTCGATATTTGGTTACTTTTATTGTTTTAATTAAAAAGTTAAAAATAATTAAAAGAATTTTTTGATAAATAAATTCAATAATAAGATTTTTATAAGAATTTTAAAATTAACATCTTTATGAATTTTAGTTGAGTTAAAGCAAGTTTTAACTAATAATGAATATCTTAACATAGTTTATTTTAGTTGAGTTAAAGCAAGTTTTAACAAATAATGAATATCTTAACATAGTTTAGAAAAATCGCCTTTTTAAATTAGGGTTTAAGTGAGAGAAATGAAATATAATAAATTATAAGTTTTTCTTATTTTGCTAAAGTTAATATTTTTACATAAATAAGATTTAAAGAAAATTTTTACGAATCAAATAAATCTTTTACAAAATTTTAGGAGTTTAAATATAAAGAATTTAGCTAATTGTTACTGTGGGAATTATACTAAAATTAGTATTTTATTATATATAGATTTGAAAATTCACTTACTAATTCATGCAAAAGTCAGGTGATATTATAACGATCTTGAGATGCATCGCTATTGATATTATTGAAAATGATAAATATTATAAATATGAGAATGATAGTTTAAAAGGGGTCCCAGTCGCTGGGGGATAATAAGAGTACCAACGGTAAAGGGCAATAAGGGCGGCGGGTCACGGCCAACTAACTATAGAATGATCATGTCCAAACTTGTGGGGTAGCTCTACATATCGCTGGTAAAATTGTTTAATTTAAATATCATTTTAACAAATGAAAAGTGAGTAATAATTCAGATATCTATGCACTCACACTAGTTTTGCTAATATTTTGTTAAAATCATGTTTTGGGTGATACTTAAAAGAGACCTGGCTGAAGTGGATGTTTGCCCTCTTTTGTTTTTGTTTAAGCTTGAACATTGTATATTTCTCATGTTATGTA
>JAULJZ010052730.1:2077-13933 GCA_032270985.1 Heliamphora pulchella
GATCGGTCTTCGCGACTACACTGTTAGCCCGACTTTGAACAAGAATATCTCCTTCATCTGAACTCTAAATAGGGTCGTTCTTGTGCGCAAATTAAAGCCCCAGAAGTCTTCTTTCCAGTGGTACAAACCTCATGCCAGGATTCATTTTGTACAAAAAGTTATGACCAAATTAGTAAAGGTATGTCACTTTTCTTCACACACTGTTCACATATTTTTGTTCGGACACCCATTTGAACCTTTTATTCTTCCTCTATCATATCTTTCGTGCGTATCTGAACTCAAAGCATCACCAAACTCAAGTTTTAATTCTTACTCCCATCAGCATTTAATAATTTTAAAATAAAATGGGCCGGCGTCTCATAACTCTCCCCCTTACAGGAATTTTGTTCCCGAAATTCAACACTGAATCTCATGCTAACATCACCCCATTTATCATCAACAATCTCTGAGGTAGATCTAGCAATTCGGATCATGTGAAGTCATAGGTTCCACACATAAACCTTACTCAAGTTTCGACGATAATTGATGACTACCCACTTTGATATTACATCGTTATCCTGCTTATGCTAACAACACCGTCACTGGAACTAACTAAATGCTCATCCATGAGCAACAATACAATCACCCACTTCTAGAGAAAAGCTCACTTAATTCACCTGGCGTATACAAGAACACACTTTATCTAAACCTTAATCCTCTATTCCATCCTCTACCATGAACCACTATTCTCACCATAGAGAAACACTTGGTACCACACCAATGTCCGAGATAAGAATCCACATGACCGAAAACCAATCCAGCATCACAACTACAAAATCAAACGCAGTCACATGACCCCAACGATTCCCTTAAACCAGATACATCACGTAGAAAGAACGTTTCACATGTATCCACTAACCTACTCAAACCCAATCATATCTCTCGTGCAACAGCACATCACTACACAGCTCAACATCTCATCGTCAAATCACTGATCTCATATCTACAAAATAACCTCCAACGAACCTGATCATCGCCACCCGACGTCAACCCCAAACTCATAACACATCCCTTGATCCCTTGAACCCACAATAGCGAAGCACTCAAGCTCAAAGCTTATTCATCAAGTAACAAACCAAAACTTGCCTCACTTAGTAACTTCTTCTTATATAGGACTCATCACGGCCTTTCCATTCCAAACCAAACCATCACGTCAGTCTCGACATGCCATACCAACTAAGACTTCTCAAACATTGAATCTTTCTTGACTCATACTTTACCACAGTCGACAACCACTCATCGACCTTAAAAATTCTGAGTAGTTCAAAGCCCCAAACAGAAGACAAACCCAAACCCAAACCCACAAAAGTTTATCAGAAACTCACCACATAAATACTCTAGCCGCAAGGTTCCAACTAAATTCCCATCCAACTGAGAGCAAGAGGTACAATCATACCCTACACAACCGAGAACAAGCTACACACAATGATTAACAATCCTCTGTTAATCACTGAAGAAAAAGACTCTACACCTCAATACTAACCCTGTTATCAGTAAGGACAAACATTCCAAGTCTACCAACCCAATCTCACAGGGAACTCAACCCCACACACTTACATTTACACAGTAGAGCAAACAAACTTCATCTAAAAAATCCTACGAAAAACTTAGTCCTCCGATCACCCGATTTCGGTAGTACCCATTCTTTAGGCACAACTCACGGATCACTGCACGAATACTAATCCACAGAGACTCCCATCTCCCTGAAACAACCGGACTAAGTATCAACCAACGATCCCATTGCGCCAAGACCTCACTTCACAAGATTACGCTTCACTAACCTAACTCCACTAGGCAAATCATAGCCATGTCACAGCCTCGAGCCCACTGTCCAAACAACTCACATAGAAAGCGCACTGCATCAAACAAAAAAAATCCCATCTTAAAACCTTCCATCCAAAGTTACTAATAACTCCCACGATCATACTAACGCCTCCCGCACTTTTGCTCCCCGAGCACACATAATGGTTTCTCGCCTATCACTCCAGGCCACCCAAACCACACAGTACACTACTGAACCTTATTACTTTACACTTAGTTCCCATGGCCAAACAACATACCTACCTCTGAACCTAAGGTTAAACGACAACAACCTCCAGACATATCATACTCAGGATACACCGGCTCAGCAGTAGGCCAACCACACGATCAAACCCTTCTATGGTCCTTTCAAACCTCATGCACCCAACATAGTCCCCAAACACGATCTCCTAGTCACGAGGATAACAACCAAACCACGGACCTACACTCTCGTAGGAATCCCACAGAACTGATACTCGAGAATTTCACCACATAAACAACTCAATCATTGAATTCCCATGGGATCTTTCTCAACGAGAGTTAAAGCTATCGACATTTCGTACAAATCGGATTACATTTTCAAAAACATCACCTAAACGCTCAGGTTATGAAAAGGTTAGCCATTATTCCTTATGAAGGTATCGAACATCTTAATACAAACGTTATCAACCACTATTTACAATAAGTATATTCCTCATCATACCAGATCCTCAAACCCTTATCTTCACTCAAATATTTCAGCTATTGCTCACTCTTTCACATCCCAACGACACATTCCACCCATTCACAAGATCCTCACCATTTATCCAACCATGCACAACGCCACACATACCACGTCACGTAAGAACATCTCCTCATAGGGTCGCATCACACTAACTCGATTTCCCAACAAGTAGATAATAGCCAAACGGGTAGGCACGTCCACGCCACTACCTCGAGCTCGCAGATCTGATACACCCATCAAAAAACACAAAATGCTTAACCGGGAACGCCTGTCTCTTATGTCACTATACGAGTACCACCGGCACATAGATATTCGAACATGAAAGTAACTACACACAACACCAACAAAACGAACCTCACTTACCCACTCTAGACCAACAGCACCACCCTATCACTCGCCCCTAAGGGTAAAACAACACCATCACATCTAGGCCTTAAACCAGATGCAGACCACCGCCATCTTCCCTTTAAGAGATCTCTACCCATCGACACGCCATCCTAACACGATCGAGTTAACTATATCAACAATAACTATCACATACCCCATAAGCCTCACACACTCACATTCACATTCTTACCATACACCATGTATTTCACATAGTCTCTTCATCTTGAAAACGACAACCCAAGCCACAGAAACTCTACTCTGTAAAACTTTCCCAAACAATCTCAGATCATCATTCACCACATCACAACTACCACCGATATGCCTCTCACCGAACATACGTGTATATCACTCGAGAATCAATCAATCGACAACATCTCCTACCCACATATTTATCATCGTACAACTCCTAATTCCTATCAAAGGATGTGACTTTTCAATATGCTTTAAAAGAAACTCAAGGGTCATCAACAAACTCTTGAAACTATCTGGCACCACTATGGCCACTAACAACACCACCCCATAGGGTAAGGGGCATTCCCACACACTGGTTAAGGCAAACATTTTAACACACCTTAGGCCGAAGATTATTACGCTCCATTCACTATGCTCTCATTCACTATGCTCCCGTCCATAGCCAATTTCGGGACACATGGCTCATGACATAGCACGGCGCAAGACAGCACGGGTCATGACGTACATAATCCTCAACGCGCCTAAAATCACACCTCATATCCAACCACAACAAACAACCTCTAAGAGGTTTCAAACACCCTACCATACTCATTCATCAAGCTACATGCAGCACAACACACAACAGGCAACTAACTAGAGTCACCCCAACTCACATAGGTACAACACACTCTGAACAATCAATGCTCATCTCACAAGCTTACACCTACCACAATCACTGACCATGGGTCACACTTCCATAACCTACACTACCATCTGGACGACAACTCAACTTAACCTTCTAAAGCCAAGCTACACCCTACTCGGCACCTAGTCACATTACATCAACACATATTCACATATCAAAGGATAGCCTCAGAGTAACGTGACCATCCAGGCAACTAATTTAGACTTCTCATAGAAAGAACGTCGGCCAAAAGCTTTTCTATTTCGAACCCCAAAATAGTTGATCGAACGCCAATTGGCACGCCACATTACCCTAAGACTAAACCTCTATGCTTATATAAACACATAACATGCGCAAAACAATTCAACTGCAAACCCAAGCAAGCACACAATTCATGCCGTGTTGTGGTGCCTAATCTCATCAAACAATTCTCATATTAGGGTCATCCTAACTTCCCACGGCTCCTAGGTATTTGAACCAAGAGCTTTGATATCATTTGTAATGACCCAATCCCGAACCAGACATATCGAAACTATAGCTTTGATGACCTTTCTAAACATAATGTATACGCTAAAAAGGTTTTTCCTTTCATTTAGGCATTTAAAAGATTTCAACTCAATAAAACAACTTTCAAAAGTTTATTTACAAACCATTCATGGATAGATAACAACATATGTACAGCCTTAAACCTTTATATCAATTGCATTCATCCAATCTACTTCATGTACAAACATAACTCAAATACGACGAAACAAATCTTTCCCCAACATGCATCTTTTTCCATGGAATCACTCTTGATCTTCGAAACCTGAAATAGTTTAGCATACGTACATGAGATAAAACTCGTAGGATAAAAACTAACTCAAATGTAATGCATGATTTGTGAGGTGTGATCGGTACAATCGTAGAAAAGAAATACAAATTTCACCAGTTCATTATTCCTTCATACGCACACACCCACGCACACCAATTTATTCCCATTTATTCTTTTACATTATCCATATTATTATCCCTTTACTAGCTTTCTCACATAAATCGTATCACATTTCATTACCTAATTTATCACAAAAATCGTATCATATTTAATGAACCGGTGTCGGATGCAGCTTATAGAAATATCGTCCCATTCGCCCCCAATAAGCTACACAAAGCCATTGTGAAATGGGTCGCTCTATAATTCATCATGACACAATCACACTTTAATGAACCGGTATCGGATGCAGCTTATAGAAATCCCTCTCTATTAATTTCCAATGGACTACACGAAGCCATTGGATAATAGATAGCTCAATAAATCACCACGGCACAATATCACATTTTGGGAGCTAACTTGTGGGCATGTGATCCACATCTTCCGCAAGTTTTCAGTCTTTCACCGTGGAGCCTCAGGCCCAACTTAATCCACATCAATCCATACGGTTCATTATTCATAAATACTATCATTTTCAAAAATTCGAGAGTCCAACCCCACATCCGGTTCCTCTCCCAATCATTTTCTCATATTCCCATTTCAAGGTTTTCGTTTCGATTTCAAATCATATTCCGTTTAAGTACTCTAGTTTCCTTTCACGTTACGTGCTTCATAACTTTATTATATAACTTCTCATAATTTAGATTTCATTTATCAACTTCATATCATTTAAAGAAAAAGAAGTGCACCCATCATATGCATATTTAGATAAGATTGAAACCCATTTTTCCTTCCAAAAGCTTGAACTTTTAAGTGATAACCATGCTAAACCACAACCCTCAAATAACCCTTTTTTTTACAAAACTGAATCTGCCAAAGCATATTTTTAATCAACACAATTCAAAGAAAAATAAACAATAAGTTCAAAACCTTTCAAAATGTGCCCAATTGAGAGTTTAATTAATGTAAAAGAGTAAGTCCCGAAAACTAGGATCACGGTCTCCAAAAGCCAAGCCTTTAAACAAAACATCAAAAATTTTAAAAATAGCCCAGAACGATCAATCGGTGAAAAGACCGATCGATCGGTCTCTTGCCTGCACAAGAGAACCAAGAGTATCAAAAGACCACTCAATAAACCAATTAATCGGTTTATCGATCCGTCCTGCTCCAGGTTTTTTTTCAAACCAAAAACCTAATTTTCAACATTTAGAAGATTTTTTCATACCTTTCAACACATTTTAGGTTAAGAAATAACTTTTAAAAAGAGGAAAAGTTATTTCAAAAACTCCTTCGGGGCATAAGAGTTTGTAGAAAATCTTCTTTTCTCAACTAAAAGTTAGGATTTCAAGGTTGATTCGTCTCATTTAACTCATGATTTAGCCCCATATCCTATGGTTCATTGATCAATATATCAAATACAATACAAAAAGGTTCAAACCCATTATTTTGTATCAATTTTCCTCAAATCAATTTAATTCAACCTCATAACTAGGGTTTTGTATGCAAAAATTCCCACATCTTCACGTTATGTTACAAATTCAACGATCAACCCATGAATTATCAAGTTACAAGGCTCTAACACCTACTTGGGTGTTCCGATTTCATTATTTCAACCAGTTATCATGAACCCAAACTAATGAAACCATGAATTTAGCTAGGGTTTTGTTAAATCTCCCACATTTTAGGGTTTTAAGGGTTTAACAAAAATATAATTCAACACATATCTCAACAAAACATTTTAAATTAGTCCAAATCCTACCTCTTAGATGTGAATCAAACCCCTAGCGATCTCCAATCCACCAAAGCCCAAAATGCACGGCTACGGAGAAGCTTCCAACGAATATCCACACTCTCCATTGGTGGCTTGCTCAAGAAAACAGCAAGATCTCGAACCCCAACAAACATGGAAGGCTCCAAGGAGCTCCAAATCAAAACCCTAGATCACCCCTCAGCTTTTAGAGAGAGAGGAGAGAAGGGAGAATGACAAAACCTATCCAAAATTCGTAACTTATAGCCTCTTCCTGACATAGACCGATTGATCGGTCTCAGGACCACTCGATTGGTCTCCACGACTGCACTGTTGGCCCGACTTTGAACAAGAATATCTCCTTCATTCGAACTCCAAATAGGGTCGTTCTTGTGCTCAAATTGAAACCGCAGAAGTCTACTTTCCAATGGTGCAAACCTCATGCTAGGATTCATTTTGTACAAAACGTTATGCCAAAACTAGTAAAGGTAAGTCACTTTCCTTCACACACTTTTCACATATTTTTGTTCGGACACGCATTAGAACCTCATATTCTTCCTCTAACATATCTTCCGTACGAATCCAAGCTCAAAACATCACCAAGGTCAAAGTTTAATTCTTACTCCCATCAACACTTAATCATTTTAAAATAAAACGGGTCGGAGTCTCACAACGGGTGTTGTTGCGAATAACGGTGATGATGCCCTGATCATATTCTTTGTGAACTTGCTACAGGATAGCTTTGTTGCAATTGACAATGGACACAAGGCTGTCATCCAGAGTCTTGCACAATGGTCTGCCAGCATCAGTGGCATTCTCAACATCACGTCGGAGTGCACGGTTTGTCTTATCAAGGTGTTTCACTTTGTCAGACAGGGATGATATAGTGTTATTTTAATCATACTTGTCTTGGTCAATTTTAGCTTAAAAGGAAGCTAAGGAGGAGGAAAAAGAAGATAAAAATCCATTGATTAAAGAAGTAATTTCAGATAAATCAACAAAAGGAGAAGCTGAAGAAGTAGATGGGGCAGATGGAAGATAAGATGAAACAGGAAGAGGAGGAAGAGGAGGAGGAGCATGTGATGGAGCACTAGAAGGTCCAGGAATGTGAGGTCGAACAAAAGGAGCTGCGGAGTTAAAATAAACATGAATTGGAGAGAATTCTTGGGATACAGACGGATGGCGAGAAACAAATGGTGTTCCATGTCTGGTGATCCAAACACCTTTGACTTTTGAGATTTGCATATGCTTCAAGGTAGAAGCACCATACAAGAAGTGTTTGGAGAAGGGAACCATCTTCTCAATAGACAAGTGTATGCCAAAGTGGCAAAAGACTCAAGTCAAAAACATGCCATGTGGTAGGTATGAGTTTGATTTTCTATGAGATTGCAACATATCAGAGATAAACAGAAAACCTAGGTTAAGATTTTTCTATTCTAAGATACACCACATAATGAAGATATACATGTAAGAAACATTACCAAACTTGCCCATCTGAGGCAGAAAAATGTGATTGACCATGTGATGAAGTATTCTCATCTCAGGTTTGAGAGAGTTTGCTTCAAGGGTTTTTTATGGGTCAATCTCATCAAGCTCAAAGATTTGGCGTATGGCATCATGAAATGAAAAACCTTCAACATTAATGGAACGTTTGTTATAAGAGACAAAAATATCCCTTTCAAGAATACAAAGGATTTCATTGAGAAAAGTAAGTGTTAGGTGTATCTCTGTACCTTTCACCCAAGTGGTGACGGTAGTGCTTGGAATAGATCCAATATGGAAGTGAGCATAAAAAAGTTTAACCAAAGCGGGATAGTGTGGGTCTCGTGTTTGTAATAGTTTCTCTCACCTCAAACTAGAGAAAAGGTCACTAAACCGCATTTCAATTGAATCGAAAAAGAGGAAATCAACTAAGCGATCGGGTATTACCTTTCGGTTGACAAAGGAGGAGAAGTATAGTTGTTGAACTTTGAGGACTTGAAACTCAGCACCTCCATCATCGCCACCTCTTCAGTCTCCGTTGTCGTCGTCGTAGTTGTTTTCTTCTTTTTTAAAGCCCTAGGGTTTGAGGATCTAGCATCTCCGATACGTTTAGCACCCTTATCCATCATTTTTAGAGGTATTGTGAACTATTGAGGGTAGATTTGAAGAAGGAAGAGGATATCGAGTAGACACGACTTTTTGAAAGGAGAAAAAAGCGCAGGAGATGAACAGTCGTGCGAGAGAGAGAGGAAACGATGCGACTGGTGGGTCAGTGCCTCTTATATAGGCATAAAAATTTGTGTCGACACAAATGTCAGTTGAGTCGACACTTTTCCTTGCGAGTGTGGATGTCAAAAAATAAATATTATGTCGACACTTTTTTAGAAGGGGTCGATACTTTCGGCTGTTTGAGTTGACACGTTTAAGCGTTGGATCGACACAAATTTACCGAGAGTTAGACAACGAATTTGAGTCAACACTATATAAAAAGGGGTCGACACATTTTCCTGCAGTGCCACTTTTATACAGCTTGGAGTCAACTCAAGCACACGTGTCGACACTTTTTCAAGTGGTGTTGATACTTTTCACATATCAATGAAGAATATGAAAAGCATAGAAATGTATTGAAAAAACATGGTTAGTGTAGCATATTAATCATGAATCAAGAGCACATAAATACCAAATTCTCTTCTACTATAGCATATTCTTTCTTCATTTAAGGGTTTTGTGAATATGTCCGCTAGTTGGTAATCTGTGCCTATGAATTCGAGTTCAATATTAGCTTTTTGCACATGATCTCGTATAAAATGATATCTAATCTCAATATGCTTAGTTCTAGAGTGTTGTATTAGATTTTTGGATATGTTAATTGCACTTGTGTTATCACATTTTATAGGGATATGATCTAAACAAAAACCATAGTCCTCTAGTTGTTGTTTCACCCAAAGAATTTGTGCACAATAGCTTCCAACTGCTATGTACTTAGCCTCTACTGTAGATAAGGCTACTGAGTTCTGTTTCTTGCTATACCAAGAGATTAGTGAGTGGCCTAGGAATTGAAAGGTCTCATTTGTACTTTTTCTATCTACTTTACATCTGGCAAAGTCAGCATTTGAATAGCCAAATAATTCAAAGGCTATTCCTCTAGGATAGAACAATCCTAGGTTTTATGTACCTAAGAGGTATCTAAAGATGCGCTTAACAACTGTCACATGTGATTCTTTAGAATTTGATTGAAATCTTGCACGTATACATACACTGAACATTATATCAAGATGACTAGTAGTTAAATATAATAGAGATCCAATCATACCTCTATATTGCTTTTCATCTACTACTATACCATCTTCGTTATTGTCAAGCTTTGTTGTTGGACACATCGAAGTTTTCATAGGTTTTGCTTTCATTATGTTAATCCTCTTCAATATGTCCCGTGTGTACTTAGCTTGATTGATGTAGATTCTTTCTTGAATATGTTTGATTTAAAGTTCAAGAAAGTAGTTGAACTCACCCATCATGCTCATCTCGAATTCTCCCTAGATATACTTAGAAAAATCATTGCAAAGAGATTTGTTAGTTGACCAAAAATAATATCATCTATATAAATTTGGACAACTAGCATATCATTTCGTTAAGACTTGCTAAAAAGAGTGGTATTAATTTTTTCTCTTGAAAACTCATTTTCAATCAAGAATTTACTTAACATTTCATACCATGCTCTAGGTGCTTGCTTTAAACCTTAAAAAGCCTTAGTAAGTTTGTAAACATAGTTTGAAAAATTTAGATTTTCAAAGGTAGGAGATTGTTTCATAAAAACTTTCTCCATGATAAAACCATTTAAAAAGGCACTCTTGATATCCACTTAATAGAGTTTAAAGTTTTTAAAGCATGCAAAAGCAAGCAACATCCTAATAGCTTTAAGCCTAGCCACAAGAGCAAAAGTCTCATCAAAATCAATGCCTTCTTCTTGATTGTAACCTTAGGCTGCCAATCGAGCTTTATTCCTAAAAAATACTCCATTCTCATGCATTTTGTTTTTAAAAATTCATTTTGTACTGATGATAGAGTGTTCCTTAGGTCTTAGGACTAAAGTCAAACCTTATGTCTTTCAAATTGATTATGCTCTTCTTCCATAGCCAAGATCCAAAACTCATCGTTTTCGTCTTCCTCAAAATGTTTTCATTTAGTCTGGGAAAGAAATGCTAAATTACCACAAACATTATATGGAGATGATCGAGTTTTGATACCTTAAGATGGATCACCAATGATAAGATCTTTTGGGTGACCATGAGCATACCTTCACTCCTCAGGCAAATCTGAATTTTTAGGAATTGAAGATCCAGCAGCCTGTTGAACTTAATTTTGTTGAGGATTTGAAGCTTCCTCTTGACTCGGTTCTTCCTTTTCTTTGATGAAGATATCTTCAACACCTTTTTCTATGTCAACTAAGTTATCTTCACAAAAATTCTTTAAAGAACCAATGTTTGCTTCATCAAAAACATGTATAGATTCTTCAACAACTAGGGTTTTTTTGTTGAAAACTCTATAAATTTTGCTAGATAAAGAATATATCCTAAGAAAATACCTTCATCAATTTTTGCATCGAACTTACCCAAAAGTTTTTTGTTGTTGTTCAAAACAAAATATTTGCGCCCAAAGGCGCAAAATAAGCTGATGTTAGGTTTTTTTCCATTCCATAGCTCATATGGAATTTTCTTGAGAAAAACTCAGATCCTAGCTCTGTTTATGATAAAACAGGTAGTATTAACAGCCTCGGCCCAAAAGTATCATGGCAAATTGTTTTCACAAATCGTGGTTCTAGTCATTTCTTCCAATGTCCTATTCTTCCTCTCAACAACTCCATTTTGTTGAGAGGTTCTAGGAGCAGAAGAGTTATGGTTAATCCCATTTTTACCACAAAATTTTTCAAAGTCTTTTTTTTCAAATTCTCTACAATGATCACTTCAGATACTTGTGATTTAAAAACCATTTTCATTTTAAACTCTCCGAGATAGTTTTGCAAAAGAGATAAATGTTTCATCCTTATGAGCTAAGAATATCACCCAAGTGTATCTAGAGAAGTTATCAACAATAACAAAGGCATATATCTCTTGCCTCTGAAGCTTAATGTTCTTGTTAGACTAAATAAGTCCATGTGCAATAGTTGTAAGGGCCTAGAAGTTGAAATCTCATTTTTGGAATGAACAGAACTTCTAACTTGTTTGCCTTATTGACATGCATCACACACTTTGTCTTTTTTAAATTTGATTTGGGGTAACCCAATCACCAATTCTATAACACTTCGGTTCGAGCCCTAGTTGTAACAGCCCACGCTGTAACTACTAGCAGAACAATCTAGCTCAAACACTATTATTAGAGATGGCTAGTTGACAAGATCTTAGTGTTGGAAC
>JAULJZ010052741.1:0-36139 GCA_032270985.1 Heliamphora pulchella
GTTCAGTCAGGACCTTTAGTGGAATAAGTTCTGGTTCGTACGGAAAAAGATCTAGCTCGGGGACAGAGTTAGGGATATCCAATTTTCTCGTACGGTTAGCCCGAGTCGTATACTTCCTCGTGATCCCTCACATAGTCCATTATACGCACGGGTATTTTTCTTGTTTGTTTCGGTAATTATTTAATTTAATTTGAATGCCGATTTTGCCGTCGGGTACATTCGGGAATTAAATTGATTTAATGAGGGGCGGTTTTGATATTTGGCACACCTAGGGATTACTCCCTAAGTGGCCAACCATAGGAGATGATATACTTAATTTATTTTAGGATGGAGAGGATATACTTAATTTATTTTGATATATTCATATATATCAAGGGGAGCTAATTAACAAAAAAAAAACCCTAACCCTAATTCTCCCATATAGCCGCCGGCCTCCTCTCCTCTTTGGCAATGATTTTTGCCTCTTTGGAGATTATTGTGTGAGAAGAAACCAAGGTAGGAAGAACACTTCGATCGGAACCGGTGCCCACACATCGCGATCGTCGTAGTACGTCCGGGTCATACGTGAGAAGGTTGCAAGGTCGTCTTCAACGTATTTAGGATTTCTAGAAACTTATCGACAAGTTTCATAGAGGTATTAAACTGTTAAAATCATTATAGTTTTCGTTTTTCTTGAAAATTGCATACGTCATTTTTTACGGTTACTACGTCGATTCAAAAATTAATTTTTTTTCGGCTGTGCGGCTCCCTCTCCAACAATCAGTATCAAGTGATATATAATATACTTGAGTATAATTTACCAAAAAAAAATATATACTTGAGTATAATTGAAATTGAAGTATATATGTAAGGAAGCATAAAATATTAATCTTGATAAGTTTCAAAAGATAAATTTTACGTACCATATATCCTAAGATGATAGTTATAATTATTCAGAAAAAAAATTAAAATAATTATGAAGATATTTGTTAACATGAAATTAGTAAATGAATATTGATTGGTATAGAACTATGCTTTTGAATGGCAAAATGGTAATTGGCTGAACTAAAAAATTCATGATATATTACCAACGAACAATATGAACACAAGTTATATAGGGCTGAGTCATAATTGAAGAGAATCTTTGGGAAGAAAAACAAAATAGGTTTGTGAATAAGTTCACGTTAGTTGTTATGCCCCCAAAATTCGGGTCACGCAAACCACCCAAAAAAAATTCATTTGGAATACCGAGATCTATCAAAACCACCCAAACCCAAAATATTTAAAAACATAAGTCAAAATTGGTTTGAAACCTTTGAGAAAAGCACTTCCAAGGGTTTACCTTGAGGAAAAGAAAAAACAAAAAATATATGGTCACAGTCCCTAAGATCTAAGCTTTTAAAACAAAACAAAACAAAATTTCAAAATCTACCCAGACCGCTCGGTCGGTCAAAAGACCACTTGAGTGGTCCCTGTGAGCCCATTGGTTTTTCACTTGTGAATAAAATAGAATTTTTATCTAGACCGCTCGATAGACCGCTCGAGCGATCCGTCGAGCGGTCTAACTTTAGACCCTTTTTTTAAACCCAATTTCAACACCCAACACTTAAACATTTTTTAACCCTTTTGAAACCCTTTAAGGCAACAATCAAGCATTCTAAAACATGTTAAAATAAGGTTCAATACTCTCATCGAGATACATAGTTTGACATTAAACATGAAACCAACTGAAAATCGTTGTTATAACATTGAAATCAACCGAGTGATAACTACAACATACAAATCTAGAAAACAACAACCAACTCATGGCCTCTCTCATCGTCATACAACCTTGCAAACATCAGAATTAAGGCCTCATGCCTTACAAAACATGTTCCTTCAAGTACTAAACATGGTACGAATATTACATGAACTAATAGCAAAAACTGCATGAACAACCTTACTATAAAACTAAAGGTTTTGTCTTTTGCATCCCTCTGAGGCTCCTTAAGATCAAGCTATATGTTCTTTTTCACCTGAAATGCTTTAAATCCAACAACGTGAGCCGAAACCCAATAAGAAAAGACTTTCATAAATTAAAAACATAACATGCAATCACGAATTATACAAGCAAGCTATGGTGGCCAGCCCCAGTGGTCAGGAGCTGCCAATGCCCCACTTCCACCCAGGGTTCGAACCCTGCGGTCCCCTTCCCCATTTAACTACCCCCCAAAAAAAATTATACAAGCAACTAGACTACACAAGTCTCGAACGATTTTTCATACTCAAACCACAAGTTTTCATATAATCCAATAACATCTAACAGTTTAATAAACATAAAAAATACGTAATTTTTCAACTCGATTTCCACAACCGTCAATGATTCCTATGTACCGACTCTGTCGCACTGAGGACAAAGGTAACAACTATAGACTCTCGCCCATTAGCCTAGGTCTAGGGCATCCAATGATCTGTTAGGTAATGACAAGTTCTATATGTTACTACAACAACAAACGCCTCCCAATGGGGTAAACACTTCATTTACGGGAACTAACCTGAAGGAGCGAAGCACCTATCTCGTGTAAGTTTCTTGTGAGACCCTGACCCTTATTAATTTTTATAACATTTTGATGTGTTGTTTATTGTTTTTACAATAGCATGTTTATGCGCGTTTTATGCAAGACGGGTTGGTTACTGGGACCGTTAGAAGTTGTGGTGTGATGTTTTTTTTTTAAAAAAAAGGATATTTTCGTGGCTTATAAATATCTAGCCTTAGATATTTTGGGGGTGATATTTCTCATTTGGAAAGCTTAGAGGCTAAGTTTCCTTTTCGAAACAAAAATTTTTGCCTTCTCTCTAGTTTTCTTGGGGCCTAGGGCTTTGTTTTTGGCGATTTGAAAGTAGATCCTTGCTATCAGCATTGAGGGCTACGCGTTCATCCGGACGGAATTTTGTTACGACAAAGTTTGTGTTTCACATAGTTCGAGGCATCGAGTTTTTAACTCAATGAGGTAGGGTCCTAGACTGTATAACTGTTAGAGGGTACTACGTGTAATCATACGTGTTTTTACCATTTAAAAACGCATGAAAAGTTGGTTTATGTTTCAAAAAGTTGGATTTTGATTCAAAATCGCTTTTGGGTTGATTTCGGTTGGAGGAAAAGGGGTTTGAGACTTTTCTTTTGGTGTATCTTTGTTGTTTTGGGTCTATGTATGCCCGTGGGCTGTAAAGGAAGTGTTTGGTTGGTTTAATTTGGAGTTGAGAAGTTATTTTAGTAGCTTGGGTTTGATTTTCACCATCGCCTGTACCTTATTCTGAAATTTGAGAATTTTAGATTTTGTGTCGACACCATTTTCTTTTTGTGTCGACACAATATCTTTTTGTGGTGTTGAGCATGCTTTAGTGGCTGTTACGTTGAACTCTCTGTTCTTTTGTGTCGACACCATTTTCTGTTTGGGTTGACAGCTTTTGTTGTTGGAATCGACACATTTTATGTTTGTGTCGACACAATTTCCTTCTGTTGGTGTTGAGTATTCTGGTGTTATTTGAGTCGACACCTTTGCCGTTTGTGTCGACACCTCCGCTGTTTATGTTGACACATTTTCTGTTTGTGTTGACTCCTCCGTTGTTTGTGTCGACACCTTTTCTATTTGTGTCGACACCTTCGCTATTTGTGTCGACACCTCTGCGGTTTGTGTCGACACCTTTTCTGGTTGTGTTGACACTTTTTCTGTTGGCGTAAACCCTTTTCTTTCTTGTGTGAGAAGGAGAGTTTTGAGATTGGGGTGAGTTCTAAGATCCCTTGGTTTACTAGAATGTGAATGCCATATTTTTGTGTTTAAACCATGTTTGTTTGGATAAAAGCATATTTTTCATTTTTTCTTGGTTTATTATATTATATGGCTTGTGGATGTTGGGTTTTCAAAGAGTGTTCTTGAAAACAGTGAAAAAATGGTGATTTTTGATAAAAATTTCAACACTTGGTGTTTTGGAGGTTTGGAGCTAACCCTTAGGGTTGAGGCTCAGTTTTGAAACGTTTTGTTGAAAACGGAGAAAATTATTTTGAAATATTTTTGTTTGATCTCCATGTTGATGGATTGAATCTCTTTTATACATGTGTTGTATAAATTGTTTCATGGGTTTTGCGTAGTTAAGCTATGGTTGGGTTTTGAAATGTTTATCCATAGATGTACCGTGGCAGTGGGTTTGGTTGAGTTGGGCTTCCATTGCTCCTTGGTGTAAGTCCGAAAATGTGCGCAGCATAGGTGCTCTGTACCTTCAGGTTAGTCCCCGTAAATTGAGTATGGGTGCTTTGTACCCTCGGGCTCAGGTCCCGTAAACTAAGCAGTAGGTGCTCTGTACCTTCGGGCTCAGGTCCCATAAATTGAGTGGTTCGGTTGCCTCTGTTAATGGCGTCGTTGTCGTGACTCCGTATAGAACTTGTCATCACTAAGCCTGCGGGTCTAGGGTAATGGACGAGAGTCTATAGTTGTTACCTTTGTCGATGTGGCAAAGTCGGTACATAGGATTACATTTTATTGTGTCCCCTCGGCTGTGTATCCCAAGTGGAGAATGCTGTATTTTACTGCTTTTCCTTAACTGTGGCATGATATCTGTCAGGATTATATGCATGGTTTCAAGGATGGAAAATGTGAAGTTTTCAGGATGGAAAATTTGTGATTTTTGAGAGAAAAATTGATTTAGCTTTTGTGGTCGAGTTAGCTCCCACCATTTGATTGCATGACCTGTATTTCAACTTTACAGTCTATTTTCTATTGGGCTTCGGCTCACGGTGTGAGATTTTTGCTATAAAACCTTTTTTAGGTGAGCACGTGGAGTTGACCTAGTTGCAGAGGTGATGGAAGACTTGCTATAGTTTTTTCTTTTTTTTTTGACATGTACTTTTACATGTGGCGCCTATTTAGGCTGGTTTTGTACGCCCTTTGGTGATATACTTATTCATGTATGAGATTGCATGTTTACTGTCTATGAGAGTTGAACTTGGAAAATCTTTTAATCAAATGTTGTATTTTGATTTTCAACTGTAAAACCTATTTTTGTCTAAATGGGTGTTTTGGTGGGCTTTCGCGTGTCCCTGGTGTTTGGGGCATGACAACTTAATATCAGAGCTCTGGGTTCGAATACCTATAAGATGTGAGAAACGAGGGTGTGTCACCTTGTGAGGATGTGTGTGTGCTTTGTTGCCTCTGTTTGGAACATGAGCATGTTGATGTCGTGTATATGTGAGCATGGAGGTTGAACCTTCGGATTGATTAGTCTTATCTTCAGGCATTTGGACTAACAAACTTGGGGACCTAGTTAGAAATGCGTTTCATGAACGTGATTTTTAGCAAAGAATCTAAGTGGGTTATCCAAAGTGACGCGTCATTCTTGTCTGTTCTCCTCAGTATCAGTGTTGTGTCTGCATAATCGTTGTGGTTATGTGTTAGCATGATTATGTGGTATGTGGTATGTGGTATGTGGTAGAAGCAATATGATAGATTGACCTTAGGTTATCGTGTTTCATGTTTTCTTTCTATATAACCTGTACATCCTTAGAGGCGACAAGTTTGTGGTTTGGGTCTTGGATGTGCGACTCAGTTGCTATCAGTTGTAGAGGTACGGTTGTGGGTTGAGCGTTGATCGCCTGGTATGTTGTGGAACTCATCAGTGAGTTGGGTTTAGCAGTGTGAGGTTGGCCTTCGTTGGAAAATCGTTGAGTGTTTGAGCAGAGTTTTGTTCAGGTGTAGTCGAAGCATAGTTGATGGCTTTGACTTGGGTAACTGGCTTATCTGGAGAGTAAGTTACCAGAAGTGATAGTGGTGTTAAGGATAGCCTTGCGAGTAGGGGCGATGGGGTGTTAGAAGCCCTAGATCTTAGTTATTATGATTGGATTGTGGATAGTGATTATTCCTTTTAAATTTTTGGTGTACGTAGTTTTGGCCGTGTGATGGATTAGGTACGTCGTGAGCCATGCTATGTCATGAGTCGTGTACTCAAGATGGGGTATGAACAAAAATATAGTGGATGGGAGCGTAGTAATCCTTGGCCGGGTGTATGTTGAGATAGCAGAACATGAGTGGTTCTGGGAATATCCTTGTCAGCAGGATGTTGATGGTGATCAACAGGATGTTATAAGTAGTCAGGGTAGTTCTGATGACCTTGGACGTTGTTTACCTCCTTGAGGTTTGAGGCTTGAGTTACGAGTGCGTGGGCTCAAGGATATGGGAATGTGTAAGGGTTCCTGTGATGAGTATCAATTTTGTGAGATTCCTACGAGAATGCAGGTTTAGGGTTTGGTCAATATCCTAGTGATTAGGAAATCGTGTTTGGGAACCATGCTAAGTGCAGGTGGTTGGCTTAGTGTTGTGGTCGATGTGTGCTTTGAGAGCAGAAGTGCAGAAGGTGTCTGCATGGTTTTAGGAGTTATTAGTAACTTTGGATGAGAGGTCCCAGGATTGGGCCCCCTTTATTTGACGCTGTGCCTTGGACAGTGGGCTCGAGGCGATGATGTGATTGTGGTTTGCCTAGTAGGAGTTAAGTTGTGTAGCGGACGGTCTGAGTGTTGTGATCAGAGTTGACAACAGCTATGTGGCTGTAGTCGATGTAGCCTCGAGGTAGGACTTACAGAGTTCTTAGAGGCTAAGTGTTGAGGAGTATTCCCAGTACCCTGAGGTTGGGTTATGGTTTCTTGTTGGCCCTTTTCTTTCCTTTGGATGGAAGGAGGAAGAGAGTCTTCTTTTAGGCGATTGTCTGGTGTGAGTTATTTTATCTCGGTTGGATGGAGGTGCTAGATTCTTGATTGGTTCAGATTTGGTTGTGTTCTGAGACTGTGGAATCTCGGTGGATTTATACCCGAGTAGTGACCCTTGGAGTTGTGACTCAGGGACTTGTGTTGCCGTGATTGGGTGATTATAAGATGGATTCTTCGTAGCCTCAACGCGTGGTGTGAGACGCTCTATTTCTGAACGTCTGTGTGTGACCTGGGATCCGATTGCTCCTGCGATTGGGAACCGTAAAGAATTGCATGATGGAATTGGTATTCTCCCGCGGTGAAAGACCGTAAAAGAGTACGTGTAAGTGTGGTAAACATGATAGGTCGTGGTAACCTAGTAAGCGTGGCTTGTTTGTGTGATGTGGGTTGTGTTCCCTCTGTTGTTTGTTCTTGGTAAACAAGGGGGTTGGTGTTGAGACATAGAGTTCTTTGCAGTGATCAGTTGAGGATCGTTGACCATTGTGTGCGTATGGTTGGTGCCTTGGGTTCGACTATTCTGCTATTGTGGACTCAAGGAATTGATGTATGTGATCTGCGTTGGAGTTGAGGTTAGATATCGGTCGACCTATTCGCTTTGCCAGATCATAAGGATCACGTTTGATTTATCAGACGATGGAGATTATGTTTGATTTGAGGGTTTACTGAGATGCATTTTTTGGTATTCCATATGGGTTAAGTGAGCTTCTCTCTGGTGGGTTCTCTCTAGTGAGCTTCTCTCTGGAGTTGGGTGTTGTGTTGTTGCCCGTGGATCGTCGTCCTGTCAGCTTTAGTGATGGTGATGTTGGCATCGACAGGGTGGTGATATGGTATGAAAGTCAGTGGTCATCTGGTAATCGTCAGATCTTGAGTCAAGTTTGTGCGTGGAGTATGTGACTTCGTGTAACCGATGTCAGGTTTCGCTGTCGTGTGTTTGGACTCATGGAGATAGTCCTTGATGTGCATTGTGAGGTTTGATTGAGCTGGTATGTGGCAGTGACAACGAGGGTGCTAGTCTCTATGTCTAGGCATAGAGAGTGTTTGGGACCAGGTTCTATGGTGGATTGGTTGGGTGTTACGCGATCATCGCTGGGATGGTTTCTGTTCGACGAGAAATATATTTCTGGGTTTTGACAGTTTGAACTGGATCTCAATCCGATGTTTATTAGTGTTTCATGGATGACAGTAGTGTCAATGGGACTAGCTGTGCGCGCAGTCTGTATGGAGGTTGATTCTTTATGACGTGTTTTTCTTGTGTGGCAATAATTTTGAGGGTTTCAGTTGTTGGGACATTTTTGCTGTTATACAGTGTTGCTGGATTTGCATCAAAGATTATTAATGGTTGATGAGCTGGTGTTGGCTTGAGTTTCAGTGTTGAATTTCGGGGACAAAATTCCTTTAAGAGGGGGAGAGTTGTGAGACCCTGACCCTTTTTAATTTTTGTAACGTTTTGATGTGTTGTTTATTGTTTTTACAATAGCATGTTTATTTGCATTTTATGCATGTTGGGTTGGTTACCAGGACCGTTGGGAGTTGTGGTGTGAGGTTTTTTTTTTTTAAAAAAAAAGAAGATATTTTTGTGGCCTATAAATATCTAGACTTAGATATTTTGGTGGAAATTTTTCTCTTTTGGAAAGCATAGAGGCTAAGTTTCATTTTTCAAACAAAAACCCCTGCCTTCTCTCTACTTTTCTTAGGGCCTAGGGCTTTATTTTTTGCGATCGGATAGTGGATCCTTACTATCGGCACTGAGGGCTACGCGTTCATCCGGACAGAATTTTGTTACGATAAAGTTTATTTTTCACGGAGTTTGAGGTATCGTGTTTTTAACTCAATGAGGTAGGGTCCTAGACTGTATAACTGTTAGAGGGTACTACGTGTAATCATACGTATTTCTACCGTTTAAAAACGCATGAAAAGTTGGTTTATGTTTCAAAAAGTTGGATTTTGGTTCAAAATCGCTTTTGGGTTGATTTCAGTTAGAGGAAAAGGGATTTGAGACTTTTCTTTCGGTGTATCTTTGTTGTTTTGGGTTTATGTATGCCCGTGGGTTGTAAAGGGAGTGTTTGGTTGGTTTAATTTGGAGTTGAGAAGTTGTTTCCATAGTTTGGGTTTGATTTTCACCATCGCCTGTAGCTTATTCTGAAATTTGAGAATTTTGGGTTTTTGTGTCGAAACCATTTTCTCTTTGTGTCGACACAATTTCTTTCTGTGGTGTTGAGCACGCTTTAGTGGCTATTACGTTGAACTCTCTGTTATTTTGTGTCGACACCATTTTCTGTTTGGGTAAACACCTTTTGTTGTTGGTGTCGACACATTTTATGTTTGTGGCGACACAATTTCCTTCTGTTGGTGTTGAGTATTCTAGTGTTGTTTGTGTCGACACCTTTTTTGTTTGTGTCGACACCTTCGCTGTTTGTGCTGACACATTTTTTGTTTGTGTCAACATCTTCGCTGTTTGGGTCGAAACCTCTGCGGTTTATGTCGACACCTTTTCTGTTTGTATTGACACTTTTTCTGTTGGTGTCAATCCTTTTCTTCCTTGTGTGAGAAGGAGAGTTTTGAGATTGGGGTGAGTTCTAAGAGCCCTTGGTTTACTAGAATGCGGATGTCATATTTTCCTGTTTAAATAATGTTTGTTTAGATAAAAGCATGTTTTGCGCTTTTTCTTGGTTTATTACATTATATTGCTTGTGGATGTTGGGTTTTCAAATGGTGTTCTTGAAAACTGTGGAAAAATTGTGGTTTTTGATAAAAATCTCAACACTTGGTGTTTTGGAGGTTTGGAGCTAACCCTTGGGGTTGAGGCTCAGTTTTGAAATGTTTTGTTGAAAATAGAAAAAAATATTTTGAAATGTTTTTGTTTGATCTCAATGTTGATGGATTGGATCTCTTTTATACATGTGTTATATAAACTATTTTATGGGTTTTGCGTAGTTAAGCTACGGCTGGGTTTTGAAATGTTTATCCATAGATGTACCGTGGCAGTGGGTTTGGTTGAGTTGGGCTTCCATTGCTGCTTGGTGTAAGTTCAAAAACGTGCGCAGCGTAGGTGCTCTGTACCTTCGGGTTAGTCCCCGTAAATTGAGTGTGGGTGCTTTGTACCCTCGAGCTCAGGTCCTGTAAACTAAGCAGTAGGTGCTCTGTACCTTTGGGCTCAGGTCCCATAAATTGAGTGGTTCGGTTGCCTCCGTTAATGGAGTCGTTGTCGTGACTCCGTATAGAACTTGTCATTACTAAGCCTGCGGGTCAAGGGTAATGGACGACAGTCAGTAGTTGTTACCTTTGTCGGTGTGGCAGAGTTGGTACGTAGGATTATATTTCATTGTCTTCTCGGCTGTGTATCCTGGGTGGAGAATGCTGTGTTTTATTGCTTTCCCTTAACTGTGGCATGATATATGTCAAGATTATATGCATGGTTTCAAGGATGAAAAATGTGAAGTTTTCAGGATGAAAAACTTGTGATTTTTGAGAGAAAAACCGATTTAGCTTTTGTGGTTGAGTTAGCTCCCACCATATGATTGCATGACCTATATTTCAGCTTTACAGTCTTTTTTCTATTGGGTTTCGGCTCACGGTGTGGGATTTTTGCTGTAAAACCTTTTTCAGGTGAGCACGTGGAATTGACCTAGTTGCAGAGGTGATGGAAGACTTGCTATAGTTTTTTCTTTTTTTTGACATGTACTTTACTTGTGGCGCTTGTTTAGGCAGGTTTTGTATGCCCTTTGGTGATGTACATATTCACGTATGAGAATGCATGTTTACTGTCTATGAGAGTTGAACTTGAAAAATCTTTTAATCAAATGTTGTATTTTGATTTCCAACTGTAAAACCTATTTTTGTCTAAATGGGTGTTTTGGTGGACTTTCGCGTGACTCTAGTGTTTGGGGCGTGACATTTCTGGACTTTTATCGAGGAGCTATTGAGGTCCAAGTATACACACATTGCTACAGTACATCTAGAGAATCATTAAAAAGGCACACAACACGATAATCGAAATATTTATACGCACATAGATATGTACAAAAGTCTAGGACACGCAGCACCATTATCCATATATCCATGAAAATCAAGTAACATTTTGAAAATGCTTTTCATCCTCTCCACCGGGCCATTTAAACCAAGCCTCAACCCCTAGGGTTATCTCTAAACACCAAAAACCATATTTTCGCAACAAAATCACATTCTCTTCTGATTTTCAAAACTCATTCTTTGAAAAACACATGTATACACATCCACCAAATTTGTAATAAACCTTAGAATAATAAAACATAGTTTTATCCCAACCAAACAAGGTTTTAACATGAAAACCCAACACCCATTGCATTTTAACGCGGTAAAAATGCGTATAATCACATATAGCATGCTTTTAATGCAAGAGAGTTTAGAATCCTAACGTTAGATTATTGCCAATAGGATGAAGTGGCTTCTACTTGAGATCACTTCTCCCTCTCAGTCTGCCTTTGTTAAGGGTAGGCGAATTGTAGATAATATCTTCCTCTCTCAAGAGCTCCTAAGGGATTATCATAAGCAGAATAAAGGCCTTAGATGTGCGCTTAAAGTTGATATTATGAAAGCTTATGACAACGTTAGGTGGGACTTCATGGAAGCTGTCATTAGAGGCATGGGGTTTCCTGATAAGATGGTTAGGTGGATTAGGGAGTGTATGTCGTCTCCCAGCTTCTCGGTGAGCATTAATGGGGAGATTAATGGATTCTTCCCAGGCAAGAAAGGTCTTAGGCAGGTTGATCCCTTATCCCCTTATTTGTTTGTCATAGCCATAGAGGTTTTGACTGGTTTATTTTGGAAACTCACTTCTGAGATGCCTTTCAACTACCACTTGTGGTGTGGTAAGGACAAAATCGTGCACTTGTGCTTTGCTAACAACCTTATGGTGTTTACTCGCGCCGATGTTCAATCAGGTAAGGTTGTCAGACGAGCTCTATATGACTTTAACAGGATGTCTGGTCTATCACCTAGCCCACCAAAGAGTGATGTTTACTTTTCAAGGGTGGAGGGTAGTTTAAAGAAGGAAATTTTAGATATTCTTGGCTTTTGCGAAGGCATGCTACCTATTCGCTACCTTGGTGTTTCTTTGATTACTACAAAACTTGCTTATAAAGACTGCAAACCTCTTATTGATAAAATTGACAAAAGAATTCAGGTGTGGACTAGTAAATTCTTGTCCTATGCCGGCAGGCTCCAACTAATTGGATCTATTATGTTCTCTATGCAAGTTTATCGGTCCTCCTTATTCATTCTCCCAAAGATGGTTTTCAAGGAAGTGGGAAGTTTACTGAGGGCCTTTTTGTGGAGTGGCCCGAATATGAAATCCTCGGGGACTAAGGTCTCGCAGGAGGAGGTCTGTGTTCCTCGGAAGGAAGTAGGGCTTGGAATTAAATCCCTTGTTATGTGGAACAAAGAAACTGTGGCTAAGCATATTTGGTTCCTTCTCACTAGGTGTGATATTTCCCTTTGGTGTATGTGGATTAAGTCTAATATCCTCCGGTGCAACTCCTTTTGGTCGGTTAAGATTCCTCAATCGGCCTCATGGTGTTGGAGGAAACTTCTCCATCTCCACACTCTTATCAAACCTTATGTCAAATATGAAGTAGGTAATGGGGAGGACACTTTTTTGTGGCTTGATCCTTAGCACCCTTGGGGTTCCATTGTTGAGGCGAGGGGCCTTCGTATCATTTACGACTCCAGTCTAGACCGTCTAGCGAAGGTTCGGAGGATTGTTCATGGCTGCGCTTGGAAGTGGCATTTGGTGGTCTCTGTGAATCTAATTGAGATGACAAGGGAGGTTAGGTTTTTGCCCAATTCCTTTAAGAACGATAGTATTAGGTGGCTGTTCAATGATGGGAAGTTTGCCATAGGTTCCTTAAGAGAGGCGATCCGTGACCATAAGCCTAGACCTGCTTGGCAAAACCTAGTATAGTTTAAACACCATATCCCTAGGGTCAATTTTATCCTTTGGATTGCTATTAGGGGTGGTTGTCCACTGGTGATAGGCTCAGGTTATTTTGCATAGCATGTGATTATAGTTGCAGCTTATGCCTCGGTATTGAGGAGACCCATGACCAACTTTTCTTCACATGCACCTTTGCTAAACAGGTATGGGCTTGGTGTTAGGGTTAGTATACTGAAAATCATGTTTTTAGTATTTAATTTTATTTTAATAAAACTAATTTTTCATTTTATGAGAATCTTTATGAGCAATGTATGTATATCATTTCTTTGTTATGCATGGATGTCTAATATTTTGTATAGTATTTGATCTGGTGTGTAGAGTACGGCTTATGCACAGAAGATCAGATTTTAAATTTTTACAAAATATAAATTTTATGTTATAGTTTAGATGAAAATGGACATACCATCAGTATGACTGTAATACAGAGTTTTAGTAAACCTGTCTTGGTTATAGAGAATAGATAATAGCATCGTCTATAGTTCCGACTCTCTGTACTAGTACACTTTGTGTGTATTGAACGGGATATTTAGGGTAATTAATTTTATACTGATTATATAAATTAATCACACTCCAAGGTTATTATTAATAGTGCATATCCTCTTAATTCTAAAATAATTATTAATTTGTATATATTTAATATTCGTTATTTTGATTAATTAGAAGGTGCGATTTTATATGGGTCTATATTCTCGGTGAGTTCGATAGCGGTATTATTTATATGGCAAATATTAATTATTGACAGAATTTATGTCCTAAAAGATCGGGATTGACAATTACCCTTTAATAAAGCTTATATATTTTGACCAGGCCAAACTCTGCCGGTGGATTTAATTATTCGGCAGTCAAATAAGTTAAGCAGAAGGGCTTAAAGAATACCAAGATACCGATTAAATTAAATTATTAGTAATTAAATTTAATTGGCGGGTATCGGGAATCTTAACGTAGGGAGAAATAGTAAGTATTTAATAATAGGAGCTCAATACTAGATGGTCTTGAGATCATGGGTCAGAGTGCAATTATAGTTCTTTAGTGGTGTGAACTGTAATTTAGTATTTTATAAAAATTACAGAAATCGCTTCTAGTTTTTCATAATTACAGATACCGCTATGAGATTTGCTTAATTGCAGAAACCGCTGATACGTGTTTGTATTCCACTGGAAGTCTTACTTATAATTACTCCCAAAGTCTCTGCTATAACCCTATAAATATGCTGGTAGGCTGAACCAATTTTATAACTTGTCTTCTAAAACTAAAGCTGTCCAAGTTCTGCCGGTACGCATTTTTTACAGATTGTAGCCCACCCTACATTCAATAATCGCATATGGAAATACAGTAGAAGATTTGATAAGAGCTTTAACTCGGATTCAAATTGTGGTTGAAGATTCGACCAGTAAAAAGATATTTTTCTAAATTAACTTTGACTGCACGAATTTTATTTTGATCGTTCGTCATCAAAAGTTTTATTTGGAGCCTGTTTTGGCGTTTTTTCGTCCAGTTATTTATTTCCATTAATGTTTGCGAAAACAAAAATTTTGGCAGTTTTGCCTCCAACAATTGGTATTAGAGCCGTTTTATATTTTTGTCTTTGGTTATCGGGGCCAGGTAATTTTAAAACTATTGTTAACTTTGTTTTGCAGGCGTTCTAATCCCTATTTATAATCGTCATTTATTTTTCATGTTTGATTGAATGGTGTCAATAATGATTATGTTTTTAATCACGGGGGTTGACCGTGATAGATTGAATTTGAGCCTTTGGGATATAAGATCAATGTAATAGCTAATTTTATATTTTTAAATATCTGTTTAAATTATTTAAGAACAGGTTGAACATATCCAAGAACACGAAGAATGAAGGCGGCACCGGCAGTGGTTCGGGATTTTACGGGGCATGGATCACGATAAATTTTTAATTATTTTAAACGATTATTTTTGGTGAATTTTTTGCGATATTTATGTATAAAGAACATCATAAAAATACATTAAAAATGGGAGCAAAAAATCACCAAAATAGCCCGATTTTGGCGGCTTTTCCAACAACGGTTTAGAGGCAGTTTTGATGATTTTTTGGGCCATTTTTGGAACTATTTTTTAGATAATTTTTTAAACATAAAATAGAAATAAAATATACTTCAAAATACTATCAAAAATTAAAAAAAAAACCCAAACCAAAATACAACCCAAACAGGTGGCAAACAGGCCTGCGGCGGCAGTGGGCAGTAAGGTTCAGGGGCAATTTTGGGGCTGTTTTGGCATTGTTTTCAAGGCATTCTTCAAAGTATCATGTGGTTGGATATTCAAGCTATTTTTGTACAAAACACCAGCATCAAATAAGCACAAGAAAAAGCCCAAACGGACGGCGATTAAAGACGACGGCGTAGGTGGCCGGCAGAAGCAGCTTCTAGGTAGTTTTTGTGCTAATTTCGAGCAATATTTTTGACAAAAATATTCTACCTTTCAAGAGCTTTTCAACGATATAAAGAACGTCAAAAATGGAGTTTGGATGAGGCTGGAACGGCCTTAGGAATTTGGCAGTTCCAGCAGCTTTGGGAAGTTTTTCTGGCAGACTTTTGGTATGTTTTCGAGCAGATTTTTTCATGAAAAAATAATACTTTTCGAGAGATTTTTTCGGTATAAAGTACGTCAAATATGGAGTTCGGGAGAGGTTAAAAAAGCCTCAGGAAGTTGGCGACGCAGTGCAGTTGCGGCCAGCAACGTTTTTTGTGGTTTGAGCAGTTTTTTCGGCCATTTTTTAGGCAGTTTTCCAATAGATTTTTTCATAGAAAAATCCCATAGTTAGAGAGCTTTGCAACGATATAAAGCTCGTAAAAAACGGAGCTCGGATGAGGCGGCGGTATGGTAACGCCGGTGGTGGTTGGTAGTAGCCAGCTGTTTTCTCTCTCCCGGAATCGTTTTGTGTTGATTTTTTGATAGATACGGGACTGATTTAATATATATTAATATATCAGATAGTATCAAGAAAGCCTGATATAATTAGGAAATAGAAATCAGAGATAAAAGAGGATTATTACAGCTTATCCTCTTCGGGAGACTGAAACACTTCAGCGTTTCATTTGGATCATAAAATCGGGATATATGCATTGTGTTTATATATGTATAAACAGCGTGGATGATTGCATATCTATTTTATTTATCCTGTTAATTTAATTAATTCAAAAATTCAGTTTCAATTAAAATATTTTGTAATAGAAAATAAAATTAAGTTTGATTTTATTTCTTACGCATTTAAATACGAAAAGATAGTTTAATAAAGCAGAATCTTTGGAATCGTGTACACGAAAAGATGTTTGATTCTTTTAGATCGTGTGTTTTTCGAAATTAATAAATTTATTTTAATTAAATAGATTTTTATAACCCTAAAAAATAATTTAAAAATTTAAGTGGAAGAGGAAATTTATTCACAGATAAATCCCGCGATCTCCATCACTAGTTTGTAGGCGATGTAATTAATGCACGTCGGTAGTAAGGCCATCCTCCCCAATGGACAGATTTATTACAGTATCACCAGTACAAACCTGCTTTAAGGATAATTCTAGATAATTATTAGTGTAAATTACATCTCCATCTGCAGGGCTCATTGTGACGTGATTGATTTGGAATTAAGTGATAGTTAACACTTAGCTGTATATAATAGTATTTTCTCCATCTGAGTCACTGCTATTATATACTGGACTGAAACTATGTCAACTATTTAATTTTACTTGGCATAGTCAGTTGCCTAGATAGTAAAATTAAAAAGAATTGGCCTGTCTGGTCTTATGAAGAATAATAGATGTCCTTCCATCGAGGCATACTATTCTTAAGTTACCAGGATGCTGGCGAATTAATTTTAAAATGGTAGAGTGAACCAAATTAAAATAAATTCAAAGTTTTGCTCATCATAATTAATTATTTTTTAATTAGGTGATTCTCATGACAAAAATAGTTTTCAACCCACTCGTTTTAATATTTAAAGAAAACAAACTTATGGGACCGAATTTTCTTGACTGGAAAAGTAACTTGAATATAACTTTAACTACCAATGGTATTCCTTTAACACCAGGAAATGTGTCTATTTCAGAAAATGTTCTTTCTCTGAGCCGAAAGGAATGAAGAAAAAAAAAGTTTAGCAACAGGGATACACCGTTTTTAAGGTAGTTAGTGGGCTACAGACTGGTGTGAAAAAGTCGAAAGGCAGATATTTTCACTGCAACCAGACACGGCACTAGAAAAAACTATCCAGTATTTCTCAAAAAGCAGAAAAAATATGGTAATTTTTGTTCATTAGTTGTGAAAATATGTTTAGCGGTGTTATCTACCTGTACCTAGTATGTAGATACTGGAGCAACTAATCATGTCCGTAATTTGTTGTTAGGGTTCTTTGAAACTCGACGACTTAGTGATGAAAAACTATACCTGCATATGGGCAATAATACAAAGGTAACAGCAATTGCAGTGAGAGATGTCACTCTTAATTTTGGTAGAGATCGGATTTTAATATTGAAAGATTGTCTTTATGTACCCTGCATTAAAAGTAACTTAGTTTTCATTTCTGGATTAGCTAAAGAAAGATATTTAATTTATTTTAATAACTCTATGGTTATTAAGGATAATAAATGAGTTATCTGTTCTGATACATTAGTAGATAATCTTTATATTATTACTCATATCTCTCATACACTGCAACTAATTGAATTGAATAACACATCTAATTTACCATATAATAGAAAGTTTTTTTTTTAATGAACCAAACGTTTCTTTGACACTAACGCTTAGATTTTATTAATCTAAAAAGGATAAACAGACTGGTAATAGATGAAACTTCGAGTTCATTGAAAGTGAAGGCACTTCTAATCTGTGAATCTTGCTTAGAGGGTAAAATAACCAGGAGGCCATTTTCGGCCAAAGGCTATAGAGTTAAAGAACCGTTGGAGCTAGTTCATTCTGATGTGTGTGGTCCTATGACAATTCGGGCTAGAGGTGGCTTTGAGTACTTCGTCAGTTTCATTGATGGCTACTCAAGGTATGGATACATTTACCTGATGCACCGTAAGTCTGAATGCTTTGTAAAATTCAAAGAATTCAATGCAGAGGTGGAGAAGCGTCTAAGTAAAAGTATTAAATCACTACGATCCGACCGTAGTGGGGAATACCTCTTTGGAGAGTTTAAGAATTACTTGTCATCAGAGGGAATTACATCCCAATTGACTGCATTTGGCACTCTGCAGCAGAATGCTATAGCAGAAATAAGGAATATGACTCTTATAGAGATGGTAAGGTCCATGATGAGTTATTCAGGTTTACCTGATTCTTTTTGGGGACTCGCTTAAGAGATAGTGGTTTACATTCTGAACTTGGTACCTTCTAAGTTAGTACCTTCTACTACCACGAATTTGTAAACCGGGCGTATTCCTAGTTTAAAACACATTCAAATTTGGGGGTGTCCAGCACATGTGCTGAAATGGAATGCAGTTAAGTTGGAACCGATGACAGAAGTTTGTTTCTTTGTTTGATATCTCAAGGGAACAAAGAGTGGTCTATTTTATAATCCTAAGGATTAGAAAGTCAATGTTAGCACCAATGCTCGATTTTTTAAAGAGAATTAATTATGGACCACAGGCCCAATAACAAAATTCTTCTAGAAGAACTAGAAGAAAATACCTGTAGAATAGAAGAACAAGTCACTGATATTCTATTACATTGTCGTAGTAGGAGAATTATCAAGACTGGTGTAAATCAAGAATAGGGTGCTGATACACAGAGTTCTGATTCTGCACAATGTGTTACTACTAGTACACAGACACAGGTAATGCCTCATTATAGTAGGAGGGCTGTTCATCAACCTGACCGGTATATGCTCTTGAAAGAGTCTTTTAATAGGATCTCGGTAGAACTAGATACCGAGCCCTATAACTACAATGAAGCACTTCAAGACAACGATGCAAATATTTGGCAAAGGACTATGAATTTAGAGATAGAATCTATGTATTCCAATCAGGTCTGAAAACTTGTAGAACCACCCAAAGGGATAAAACCTATTAGATACAAGTAGATCTATAAGAGAAATAGGGGAGCAGACGAGAAGGTTGAAACCTTCAAAGCTAGGCTTATTACTAAATGGTTCACTCAGAAAGAAGGGATCGATTATAAGGAAACCTTTTCATAGGTAGCCACGCATAAATCTATCCGAATTCTCTTATCCATTACTGCACATTTCAATTACGAAATCGAGTAAATGAATGTCAAGACAGCTTTTCTTAATGAAAGTCTTGATGAATGTATTTATATGATACAACCAGACGAATTCATTGTAAAAGACCAGGAACACATGTTGTGCAAGCTTAAGAGATCTATTTATGGACTTAAGCAAGCATCGAGGTCTTAGAACACTCGGTTTGATCAAGCCATTAAGTCTTATAGTTTTGATCAAAGTCCGGATGAGTCCTGTGTGTACAAGAAGCGTGACAAAAGCGTGGTGATCTTTTTAGTACTTTATGTAGACGATATCTTGTTCATCGAAAATGATCTGGCGGCATTATCTACTGTTAAAGTATGGTTATCTGGACAGTTCGATATAAAGGACTTAGGAAAAGCCAGTCACATCCTTGGGATCAAGCTTGCTCGAGATCGGAAACAAAGGATGTTGGGCTTATCACAAGCAAAGTATATCGATGATATCCTTGCTCATTTTAGCATGTAGGATTCTAAGAAAGAGTTTCTCTTTTTCAGGCAAGGAATCACTCTATCCAAGGATCAGTGTCCTAAGACACCTAATGAGATAGAGAAGATGAAAGTGGTTCTTTATGCTTCGGCAGTAGAAAGCCTCATGTATGCTATGCTCTGCACTAGACCCGACATCTACTTTGTTGTTGGTATAGTTAGCAGATATCAGTCTAACCCAGAAAAAGAGTATTGGACTGCAGTAAAAAATACAATTAAGTACCTGAAAAGGACTAAAGATTATATGTTGGTTTACTAGGCAAACAGTCTAGTACCTTTAGAGTACACTGACCCAGATTTTCAGTCAGACGTAGAGCTTACATCAGGAGACAACCTTGCAGATCCTTTACAAAGAGCTTACCGGCTAAGACTTTTGATAGTCATATAGAGGGCATGGGAGTCAGATGCATGGCAGCATGGTTTTGAGAATAAGTGGGAGATTGTTAGGGTTTGTATACTAAAAACTATATTTTTAGTATTTAATTTTATTTTAATAAAACTAATTTTTTATTTTATGAGAATCTTTATGAGCAATGTATGTATATAATTTCTTTGTTATGCATGGATGTCAAATATTCTGTATAGTATTTAATCTGGTGTGTAGAGAACAGATTATATACAAAAGATCAGATTTTATGTTCTTACAGAATATAAGTTTTATGTTCACAGTTTATATGAAAATAGACATACTATCGGTACAACTGTAGCACAGAGTTTTAGTATGCCTGTCTTGGTTACGAGGAACATATAATAGCGTCGTCTATTGTTCCGACTTTCTGTGCTAGTACATTTTATGTGTATTGAATGGGACATTTGGGGTAATTAATTTTATACTGACTATATAAATTAATTCACACCCCAAGCTTATTATGAATAGTGCATATCCTCTTAATCCTAAAATAATTATTGATTTGTATATATTTAGTATTCGTTATTTTGATTCATTAGATGGTGTGATCTTATATGGGTTTATATTACCGGTGAGTTGGATAGCAGTATTATTTGTATGGCGAATATTAATTATTGACGAAATTTATATTCCGAAAGATCGGGATTGAAGATACCCCCTTAAGGAAGTTTATAAGTTTTGACCGGGCTAAACCTTGCAAGTGAATTTGATTATCCGACAGTTAAATAAGTTAAGCGAAAAAACTTAAGGAATACCAAGATGCCGATTAAATTAAATTGTCAATAATTAAATTTAATTAGCAGGTATTAGAAATCTTAACGTGATGAGGAGAAATGGTAAGCATTTAATAACAGGAGCTCAATGCTAGATAGTCTTGAGATTATGTGTCAGAGTGCAATTATAGTTTTTTAGTGGTGTGAACTGTAATTCAGTATTTTATAAAAATTGTAGAAATCGCTGCTAGTTTTTCATAATTATAGATACCACTATGAGGTTTACTTAATTGTGGAAACCGCTGATTCGTGTCTGTGTTCAACTAGAATTCTTACTCATAATTACTCCCCAAGTACTTCCTGTAACCCTATAAATATGCGGGTAGGCTGAACCAGTTTCATAACTTGTCTTCTAAGACTAAAGATGTCCAGGTTCTGTCGGTACATATTCTTGATAGATTGTAGCCTATCCTACATTTAAGAATCGCATAAGGGAATACAGTAGTAGATCTGACATGAACTTCAACTCAGATTTAAATCGTAGTTGAAGATTCGACCGGTAAAAAGATATTTTTCTAAATTAACTTCAGATGCACAAGTTTTATTTTGATCGTCCATCATCAAAAGTTTTATCTGGAGCCCGTTTTGGTGTTTGCTAGTCCAGTTATTTTTTTCCATTAATCATTTGCAAAAATAAAAATTTTGACAGTTTTGCCTCCAACACTTGGGTGTTACGTAAGTGTAAGCTAGATTGGTCCGAGACTACCTGAATGGATTGGTGGTGTCGATTTGCCAGTAGTAGGAGGGTTCTACATTGAGTACCATGGTTTGGAAGTTGGCCTTTTTAGTTGCAGTCTACTGCATCTAGAAAGTGCATGACTCCCGTAAATTCCAAGGGCAAAAGTGCAGTTATGAGGCAGTGTTTAAGGAGATTTGTGACTTAGTTAGAGGTTGGATCTCTACTAGACGCCGAGGACCTGACTCGGCGACCAATAGGGCTATCCAAGAGGAATGGGGTGTGCCACCTGATATATTAGGTACTAATTGTTGAACTGCACTTCTTTATCTATGCAGCAAAGGGCTGGCTTTGCATGTGAGTTTTGGGATTGTTTATTGGAGTGTTGAGGGATACACAGATATGAGTGAGTTATAGTGTGATTTATGCTAACTGTATTCCCTATAAATGTGTTTTGTGCAGAATAGCGTGGAAAATCTAGGAGCTGTGAGGCTTGTTTTATTTTGTTCAGAGCATTAGAGATACACTATATTGAGTGAGTGATGGGAGGTTTTTAACCTATATGAATTGTGTTTGCTATATGTGCAGTGGCTGTATTTGGGAAGTTGGAGTTAGAATTGCTTACACCGTTTTCTTTGGAGAGTTGAGTGATACACATTGAAAGGACGGATGTGAGCCTGTTATTGACTTATTTTCTTCCTTTGTGACCAGGTCCCGAGTAGTGGTTTATCCAAGAAAGAAAATCCTAGACTGTGATGGTTTTGGCTTCGATTTTTTGGTGGGATAGATGCTACAGCTTGTAGGCTGATATGGGTATGATTAGGTTTTACAGGCTTTTGGTGGTCCCATGTTCATATGCTTTCATGGTCACGTTCTCTTGCAAACTCGAAGAAGAAGAAGCCTAGACTTTCAAGGCGCTGCTTCTAGTTCTTGGCTCCCTACTGGTTTGTTTTGCTTAGATATAAGAGATTTTCATAGCCTTGGTTTGTTAGCTTATTGGTTATGTTGTCATATTTTACATTAGCTATACGCTAGTGGTGGCGTTGCTTGTGGCTATAGCAGTACTTAGGTACTGTCTCCCTTCGGCTATGGGTTTTTGTACACTATTTTTGTTGGTCTAATGCTGCTATCCCAAAGGAATTAGGCTAGTTTTGTTTTATGCGCTTATTATCTAGATGGAGGACCTAGTTTTGTTTTGTGAGGCCTCTACGTGCGTGATCCTGTTTGCTTTAGGGGGCCTGCATGTGGTTTTGTAATCCTTGTAAATAGCCTTCCTCTTACAGCTTGTGTAAGGGAATGTGTGCGTGTGTGGGTGTGTGTGTAGGCGGTTTTTAGTTGTTTATTTGAATAAAGCTGAACTATGTCTCAAGCAAATGGACCCGTGCACTGGGTTGTTGCGGCTGGGATGGTTTTTTGTTTCTGGCCATATTCTGGTAGTTTGGTGAAGCGGGCTTGGGCGGTTTGATGCGATTTGGCTTTTTGATTATATGATGGCCTTTCAACAGGGTATTTGATTCTTGAATGTTCATAATCTAATTGGTGCTTAAAGTTTTTTATATAGGCATCTGTCTTTGGTTATAGATGTTTGGTTTCCTAGCCCATTACACCTTCGTGTTATGGTTTAGGTATCCAGGCTTTGATTTTTGTGTATGGTTATGTCCAGACTTGTTGTCGTGGTTTTTTTTGGTGTTTTTGCTCCATGTTTTAAGGTTTTTTGGGTTGTATGGCCTGGAGTATGCCACTTGTAAACATGTACATCCTTTTCTTTTATATTGCATTTAACTACCAAAAAAAATTCTACCGTTAGGAGTTAAAACTCAAAGCTTTAACCACCAAAAAATAAACCAAAGTCACCAAAATGAAAATCCATAAGATAAACGCGAAGCTATTGGCGAGGAGAACACTAATCGAGCTTCGAAAAGCTAAGATCCAAGCCCGAAGCAAGCTAAAATCTAAAGAAAATGCAGAGGTTTTGGGTTGTGTATAAAGTGAAGCTTGTAGGAGAAGCTTTGGACCAAAGTCCCATGCCGCTAGCTGACTTTATAGACATCCCAGCAAACAGACCGCTCGAGCGGTCCTAAGACTGCTCGTGCAGTCCTGCCCAGAAAACTTTCTCAACTTTCTACAACGCGTTCAACAGGACTGGAATTGAAACCAACATGCATATCTAAGCCAACACATGCATAAAACATATAAAACCATGTTTTTCCATAACAACTAAAATGATATACAACATGTAGAGAATATATATTACAAAATAGAAAGGAACCGGGTCTCACAACTCTTCCCACCTTAAGGAATTTTTCCCCCGAAATTTGATAAGAGGTTAAGAGGAAAACAACTCTGGGTAACTTCCACGAGCTTCGGACTCAAGCTCCCATGTTGCCTCCTCGACACCATGATAAAGCCAAATAACTTTGACGTAGGCAACGGTTCTCCCTTTTAACACTTGTTCCTTCATATCTAAAATTCTCACAGGTCGTTCCTCAAAAGAAATGTTCTCGTCCACCCACAACTCAGCCCAATCCAAGATATGTGACGGACCAGGCTCATATTTTCAAAGCATAGAAACATGAAATACGTTATGCACATATGACAATTGAGGAAGCAAGGCCAGACGGTATGCCACTTCACCAATCCTCTCAAGGATTTCAAACGGCCCAATGAAGCACAATGATAACTTCCCACTACGGCCAAATCTCATCAAACCTCGGCATGACGAAACTTTCAAAAACACGTGGTCCCCCACCCCAAACTCTAAAGTCCTTCTCCTTTGTTTTGCATATTTCTTCTAACAACTCTGGGCCGTCACTAAACATTAGCGAATAATGGTAATCTTCTCTGTTGTCTACTGCACTAAGTCATGTCCCAAAACTGCCGCTTCGCTCACATCTGTCCAACAAACCGGTGACCAACATGGCCTACCATACAAGGCCTCAAAAGGTGCTATCCCAATGTTAGAATGATAGCTATTATTATACACGAATTTTTTCAACTACAAATGGTCCTCCCAAGAACTTTGAAAATTGAGTATACAAGCTCTCAGCATATCCTCTAAAATCTGAACGGTAAGCTCGGACTGACCGTCCGTTTGAGGTGCTGAAAAGTAAGTTCGTCCCCAATGCTAACTGAAGACTCTTCCAAAAGTGTGACATGAAACGCGGGTCTTGGACGAAAACAATAGAGACATGCACTCCGTGTAACCGAATAATCTCACTGACATACAACTTACTCAACTTGTCCACGAAATATTTCACATGTATAGGAAGAAAATGTGCAAACTTCGTCAGTCTGTCAACCACAACCGAGATAGCATCATGCTCCTTAGGCCATCTCAAAAGTCTAAATATAAAATCCATCGTGATGCTTTTCCACTTTCACTCTGACACTGGTAATAGCTATAGCAATCCTACTGGCTTTTGATGTTCTACCTTCACTTACTAACAAGTTACGTATCGAGAAGAAAACTGAACTACATCCCTCTTCATTCCTTTCCACCAAAACTGTTGGCGTAAATCGTGATACATCTTGATGCCTTTCAGGTGCACTATAAGACGAGAATGATGAAACTCACGTAACACATCGTCATGGCATGACTCCGGTACAAATACTCTCCAACCAAATCTCGAACTCTGATCTGGGCTCACAAGCCACCCCGTGGTGTCAACCCCACTAAGGACACGATCCCGTAATATCAAAGCTTCCTGATCTGTCTGTTAAGCCTCTATAATACAAGCAATCAATATAAGTCGTGAAACCACAAAGAATAAGGTCGTACCCTCCTCTATCTCCTTAAAACACAAATCAAACTCAACAACCTCCTGTAGCATATCCCACTCTCGTATGGCAATAGAAGCTAACAAACTATAAGATTTCCCGCTAAGAGCATCAGCCACATCATTGGCCTTTCTCGGGTGATACTGAAGATCAAAGTCATAGTCCTCCATAAACTCCATCCACCTCTGCTGGCGTAGATTCAGGTCCTTTCTAGAAAATAAGTATTTCAAACTCCTGTGATTCGAGAAAACCTCAAAATACTCACCGTAAAGATAGTACCACCATCCTTTAAGGAAAAAATCACGGTTGCCAATTCTAAGTCATGTGTCGGATAGTTCTGTTCATGAGTTTTCAACTACCAAGCTATCATGCAAAGCATCACAATAAAATGTGTACCCAAACCCTGTTCTAGAATAACCAACACTAGTGCATTATTTAATCTCTTCTTTAGGTCTTGTAATGCCAACTCACAAGACTCACTCCAAATGAACTTGACGCCCTTTCGCGTAAGGTGAGTCATCGGTGCGATGAGTCGAGAAAAGTCTTTCACGAATTATCGATGGTAGTCTGCCAAACCCAGAAAACTATAAATTTCAAACACATTCTTCGGTCGTTCCCAACTCATCACTACATCAATTTTTGAAGAATCCATAGACACTCCATCACCCGACACCACATGCCCAAGGAACCTCACCTCCGGCATCTAAAACTCACACTTTTCAAATTTTGCATACAGTTGATGTTCCCTCAAAAGCTGTTGGGCGATACATAGATGTTACTCATGTACCCCTCTCGATGGTGAGTAGATAAGAATATCGTTCACAAACACGACTACAAAACTGTCAAGATATGGACGGAACACTCGGTTCATCAAGTCCATGAACGTCACAGGCGCGTTTGTCAAACCGAACGACATGACTAAGAACTCGTAGTGACCATAACGAGTTCGAAAAGCGATCTTAGCTATGTCCTCTTCTCTAATCCTAAATTGGTGATACCCCGACCTCATGTAAATTTTTGAAAAACAGCCTGAACCCTTTAATTGATCAAGAAATTCATCAATCATTGGCATTGGATACTTATTCTTCACCATTACCTGATTTAGCTTTTAATAGTCAATACACAATGTAACGACATGGTTCGGACACTAATTGTAACAACCCAATTGGTAATGACATGTGTAAAGACTTAGCCCAAACCATAATATTAGCGATGGTTAACCAACGAGATCTTAGGTCGCTAGAAAAATGAAAACTCTAACTCAACCCGAAACCCTAATTCGATTCAAAAACACTAAAAAGACCTAATATTCAAGAGGTAAATTCCTAATGCTCAGAGAAGACTCTCAATATCTTAAATTAAGTAAATAACATAAAATATTAGATTAAAAATTAAAATTTCTCATAATTAGGGTAAAATGACCATTTTACCCTTAGTACAATAAAAAGTTTTAAAAATTTAAATTTTGACACATAGACTCCCTAAATCAGATATTTAGATACAATTAAGTAAAAAAATACAAAATAACAATAAAATTGATAAAAATACCCTTAAATGGCAGGCCACTTAGGGATTTGTGCATAAAAAGTCATTTTTTACCTTTTTAAGCTCAATAATGAGAAAAAGTTATACAAATTAAGTATTATTATGATCCAATAGTTTTTAAACAAGTAATATACATAATAATATAAAAATATAGGTTAACAGAAAAAATCATTATTTAAAGTTCCTACACAATAAATAAGTCAAAAATTTAATTCTTGTCAAACTAGCTTAATTTGACTTAAAAGCTTACACCTATTTAATCAATTGATATAAAAATTATGATAATTCATGAGAATACTAAATTAGTAATAAAAACACTAAAATAATAAGTTTTAGTAAATTAAGACACCAAAAAGATACACAATATTAATATTTTAGGCATTTTTATGCACAAAATGGTACCAAAACATCATCTAAACCCTAAATTATTGCAAAACCATATTTTGGTCTATCCCAAACAGCCCTAGCAGACTTTTCCTCTGCAGAAATCTAAAAAATCAATTGTCAAAAGCACCCCACCTCCCATGCAACCAATGAAAATTGAAAAAAATTAAATTAAAACTTACACATAATAATTATTTCCACTACATATTTTTCTATAAAAATACACCCAAGGCCCCTATTCTCCTCTATATTTCGTGCACTATAGTGTGAGAGAGAGAACCAAAAAATATTCTATGTGTTTTAAGAGAGAAAAGAAGGAGAGAAAGAAGAAGGAAGGAAGAAGGAGCTTAGGAGAAGCAATAAGGTTACATTGAAGCTAAGTCTATACATCCTTCAACCCATAGAACAACCAAACAAGTAAGTAAACCCATAAAATCATATGTTATTCTCACACAAAAATCTTCTCTAACTCATCTTTTATAATACAAACAAGAATAAGAATCAAAATATCAAATAAAAAGGCGTTGTGGTGAAAGATTATGGACTGTTTGTATTTTGTATGACTTTGGGTGTGATTGTATGTGGCCATTTTTGAGTTTAATGACGTGTATATGTTCTGGAACTTTGATATATATATATATGTGTAAAGTACATGCATGCAAGAAAAGAGACTATATCTAAACATATCATGAGCTAGGACACCAAAACCCTAAATGCATGAATTTCTGGATATTTTAACTTTCCACCCTAAACTTTGATTTATCACAACTAATTGTAGAAAAATGACATAAATGTGATTTTTGTATCCAGAACTAGATGTTGAAGACATCTTGCTTACAAAATTAGTTTGAAGTGATTTCATTGGGTAGAACGCGAGATACACCATTTTTTACTAAAGAGTGTTAGATTCTAAACATCTTGATTTGCAGACATGAATTCTAGGTTAGAATGAGAACCGAACTTAGGTCAAAACATAAAACTTGTAGAAAACATGTTTAACTTGCTATCCACAAAAAAGGAGCCTAAACGATGATGTTTTGATAGGACAAAACCCTCCTCAAAACCACTATTGAAAATCTGTGACTGACATAGCTCTCTGTCACATATTTTTGCAAGACTAGAAACCTATATTTTTTATAACCAAATCCAAAAGTGGTTTTCATGAAACGTGTAAAGAGAATGTCAAACTATTTATTGACTAGAAATTAGCCTTAGATACCCTCGGATGGTTCCCCAAAAGACTTATGCTTTCTCTGTTGAAAATAAGTTCTGCTGAACCTTTTATTGCTGACTGAACCCATTTTGTAAAATGGCCAGACTCTTCAACCTGTTCCAAACAACTAGCCTTAGCACAAAACATAAAATTTGTAAGGGACACCATAAACTGGAACATACCCAAAAATCAAACCCATAGCCCTTGATGTGATGCACCAAAATCGAGGCCAACAGAGGCCCAAATTCTGTACTGTTCTTTGTAAAGTACTGAATTATTTTCTCTTAAATGAAATAAATGACCTATTTACCCTATGATCTGACCTTAGTGTTAAACATAAAAGTTGTAGAAAATAGTTTTATCTAATTGGTGTCCAAAAATCATAACTTAACTCTATGTCTAGATACCCCAAAATACTGTTATGCGTTTTAAATTGACCCTTGAACATTTACTTTAATTTTGTTAAGTATATAGTGGCATGTTATGTTGTGAGACTTAAAGTATAGACCATAATTAAGTTATGTTGGATGATTAGTGTGTTAGAGTGATTATTTGATGATTAGAATTCATGTTGTTAAGTTAAATCCATGTCTTATGAATTATAGCTTGTGCTTCATAAACTTGTACTCCATGCCTTAATGAGTTGTACTTTATGCTTTAAAGACTTGTACTTTATGCTATGTTGGTTTGCATGTCTTGCTATGTTTAGTTTCATACCATACTGTTGTTAAGTTGTACTACAAGATATGAGTAGTTGTATCATAAGCATTATTACATTGCACTTGAGGCATCCTGTGGGTTACATCCTGTACCTTGGGTTTGCTTATTTTGTACCTCGGTTATGTTGTTGGGTATATGTCTCTTTGATTTTGTCACTCCTTGAGTTATGATTATATTATAGAAGTGTTGTTGACACGGGAAAACTGGGTGATTCCAGAGAGAGCCTAATTCGGCAGACTTAATCCCACTGAGGTAGTAATTCCAGAGAGAGCCCAATTATAGTAGACCTAAACCCCATTGCCATGGTGTTTTGAAGAGTAATTTCAAAGAGAGCCCGATAGTGGCGGTCCTAAACCCTTCATCTTAGTAATTTGAATAATGTCAAATGTCTCTTGAAATTCCTGATTGTTATTTAGACTTTGGGTTGACGCCAAACAAGCATTCTTGTCCTTAAGGTGGAATTTATGCGCAATTGGTTGGCTAGGGTTAAGGAATAAGGATGTTATTGGCCCACCCCCACGCCGTTGCCGTTGAGGTGCTGGGTGTTATATGATATGCGTTGTAGAATATTTTGTTATTAGTTTGGTTAGAAGATTTAGGGAGTTTGCTTTTGGGCTTTAGCTCATGGCATTCGTGCCACAAGTGAGGAAGAAGAATTTTTTAAGGAAATCGCACCTGAAAAAGAAGAAGGAGGTTTTGAGGAATAAAGTGAGTGGCAGGAGCCAACCGACCCTGACAATGCAAATTGAAGAGTTTGAAGTTCAGCTTTTTTTTTTTATCCTTTTTGTTCAGTTCCGCGAGCTTATTGTAATTTTTGTTAAATTTTTTGTAAAACTGTATTCGCTATGTATTTTAAACAGTCTGAACTCCTAATGATGTAATACTTATTGTATGTAACTACGAATGGATGGATAGAATATTTTCCTTAATTATAATTATGTATATCTCGACATGCCCGAAAGTCAGGGCGTCACACACAATGTCAAAAACCCATCCTTCTTTTTAGCAAACAAGGTTGGAGCTCCGCACGGAGACGTACTCGGGCGTACAAACCCCTAATCTAGCAATTCCAGAAGTTGTACCTTAAGCTCACATAACTCTGCTGGTGCAAAATGATAAAATGGCATCGAAATAGGAGCAGCTCCCGAAACACGATTGATAGATAACTCTACCTCACGAGATGGTGGTAACTCGAATAGATCGTCAGAAAAAATATCTAGGTAGTACAAACTATCGGGGGAAACTCTCATCAAACCTCCACAGCCTCATCCAACATGAGAGCAGAAAAGAGGAAGGTAAGGTTTTCTCGGTTTCACATAACACTGAGCATGGGTAAGAAACTGTCATCCTAATCACCCACAAAACAAAAGCAATCACCCTCAGGTGTACAAATTGATACCCTCCATCGATCACAATCGATATAGGCACGATAGGTGGTCAGCCAACCCATCCCTAGGATGATATCAAACGTAGTCATATCGAGAATGATGAAATCAAACTCTAAACAACGGCCAGCAACCTCTAACTCACAGGATCTACAGACCCGTCCCAACACTACGTTCCCATCGACCGGAGTCTCAACACACAATGTGCTACCCAACGTATCTTCTCTAGCCCCAAAGCGGATGCGAAAGCAGATGACATAAAAGAATGCGATGCTCCTGTGTCGATAAGAACACTGGCCTATGAATGGTACACTAAGAGAGTACCTCTGATGACTAAAGTAGTCGCTGAAACGTTAAAAACAACCGGTGCCTTCGAAGAGCTCGAATTAGTGAGGGTAAACATTCGCCCTTGCGTTCCCCTGGCCGGTCCACCATAGCTCTGTGTAGTGGGCTGTCTCACTGACTGGGCTGAGGCACCCCCATCTGTAACACTAGAATTTTGAGTTACTGGCTGTTGTCGGTAAGTCTGTCGTCCTTGTGCCGATTAAATAGGTGGTGCACCTCCGGTGCTTTGTACACTTATTCCCTGAGGGCAGTTCCTACTAAAATGCCCTGACTAACCACATCCAAAACAGATTGGTGGATTTCTCCCTTAGGGCTGAACAGGTACTGAACTCTAGAACCATTCCCTCTTAGGGAAATTTATCATAAGATGCCCTGGTTGCCTGCACCGGTAACAAATGAGCTCCCTCTGCTCTGACCTTCTCAACGAAGCTACCAATCGACGGTGTTATTGCTGAAAATGCAGGTATGACTCCGTATAATATGAACTTGGACTAAACGACCTCTATGTCTTGTTGCAGCTTTCCCCTGACTGTGCACTCGCTCCACCCTGCGGTGGTTTGGCCTCTCTAGCCTTCCTGTCTCATTCAAGGTGTTCTCAATTGTGACTGCCGATTCCACCAACTCAGTAAAGACATGTAGCCTCAACCTGCCACCATTTCCCTGATCGTGAGCCTCAAACCTCTTTGAATGCAGCTCACCGGTGACCACGGACTCCTGTGCAAAGTGAGCCAAACTGGTAAACCTGGCGTCATATTGTACAAAACTCATCATCCCCTGGGTGAGTGAAAAGAACTCATCCCTATAGATGTCCCTAGAAGACTTGGGAAAGTATTTCTCCAGAAATACCTTCGTAAAAGCAACCTACGTCTCCTCCACAGTAGTTCTAGCAAACTTGTTTTTGGATAATTAGTTGTAACATAAAAGAAAATGAAAATGTACATGATTCCAAGGGGCATACCCCAGGTAGTTACATCACTTACCAACAAAACAAAGAAAACTAACAACTAATAAAATCAAACCCCGCCTAACGGCAAGGAAGTGTACTCAATAACAAGGGCATACCCCAGGAAATATAAACCCAACTAACCCATTACAAAATAAACAAAACACAACAACAAAAAATAAAAAGAAACATCTAACAGCCAAGACTTAGCAACCAACCACCCAAAACTGCACAAGAGATAAGCAACATTTTCCAACCGGCGGAACTAGAAGATCTTTTCTTCTTCTTCTTACCACTAGACATTTTACTCCCTGCTCTTGGTTTAACGGGAGAGTGAGGAACTTCATGCACACCATCAACCGGATTCCACACATCCTCTACCTCTTGCCCTTTTACCATGGCTAAGCTGTTATCCTTCAAGAAACCACCTACATTTTCCACACTTCCTTGGTCAGCACTTATACTAGAAGCGACCTCACTTAACACTTAAGTCACCTCCTCCTTGCCCACAGTAGAAATCAAAGGGCCATTAGTCGGTATATGGGTTGCCTCACTGTCGCCCTCCTTCCCTTTACCAACGTGAGTCCACTCATACTAACACACCACATGTTTATCCTTGAAAGTGGTAAGCTCATGACCAAAAGCTTGACAAAAGGGCCCATGGGTCATTAAGAATGGATGGCTTGGTGGGCCGAGAGAGATAAATTGCAGAGACGGTTATAGTTTGGTGATTGTCACTAGGTTTCGTTTTGCTCCTCATTGGTCTTATCAGATTTTTATATTGTTTGGGAAGTGCTTGATTTCTCACTTGCTAGGATGCGAAGATGGGCTCGATGGTTTTCTGACCGAAAGTTCTCCTGCGTAGAGAACTAGTTTCTTTGACTTTTGTAGCTTGTGGGGTTTTGGTGCTTTCTATGATAGTTTGGGGATTGATTTGACTTCTGAGGAGTTTTGGGGGCTGGTCATTTATTTGGCCATGGGTTATGATGTCTACTTTTGGTTGGACCACTGCCTTGCCACTTGTCGGATGTCTTGTTCTCTTACTTTTGTCTGAATTTCGGAGCCTATTATCCTTCGAGGAGCCAATCTTCTAGGAGTTTTAGTAGTCTGGTCTGCTGATGAGTTTTGGTTCTTTGTTTGTACTTTGGTGTTATTGTCCTATCCATGCGGGTTGGGCATGGAATTTGTTTGTTTTTTTTTTAGGAGTTCCCTCGCTGTCTAGCGGCGGTTGGGTGTGTCTTGTTATTTTGTTATTAGGATTTTCGTTTCCATTTGGACATGTTGGTAAGTGATGTAACAACATGGGGTATGCCCCTTGGAAACATGTACATTTTTTTTTTCTTTTATGTTACAATTAATTACCCAAAAAAAATAAAGCTTGACAATGAGAGTGTACCAACGGTAAGCATTGGTATTCAACTCTAACTTCCACAATATCCCCTTCACATTTAACTAGAACCAAAGGAGGCAACGACTTTGCCAAGTTAATTTCGATACAAACCCTCGCATACGAAATACATTGCTTCGAGTCCGTGACCTTATCCAGGTAAAGAGGAACACCCAAGGCACTTGCTATTCTGCTTAAACATTGAGAGTTTCAAAATTTAAGAGGTAATTCATGGAATCTTACCTAGATTGGAATTTTAGAGATAGCCTCCTTAGATAGCTTAAGCCTCTTTTTCCAACAACGCAATATCAAGAGCTTGCCGGAGAAATGCCATGTCCCTTGTCCAAAATATTCTCCATAGCTTCTACACTATTGAACTTAAATATGAAAAACACCTTATCATTCCTGTACACATCCACCAGACCCTCTCGACCCCACAAAGCCCTGGTAGTGGCTTTAACCAAACTAAAAGCCAAATCTACATCTAGAAAACAACCCATAAGATTGTTAGGGTTGGTATACTGGAAATCATGTTTTTAGTGTTTAATTTTATTTTAATAAAATTAATTTTTCATTTTATGATAATCTTTATGAGCAATGTATGTGTATCATTTTCTTAATATGCATGGATGCCCAATATTCTATATAGTATTTAATCTAGTGTGTAGAGTACGGCTTACACATAAATATTAAATTTTAGGTTCCTGTAGAATATAAGTTTTATGTTCACAGTTTAGATGAAAATGGACATACCATCGGTTCGACTGTAGCACAGAGTTTTAGTAAGCCTGTCTTGGTTACAAAGAACAGATAATAGCATCGTCTATTGTTCCGACTCTCTGTGCTAGTACACTTTTCGTGTATTGAACGGGATATTTGGGGTAATTAATTTTATACTAACTATATAAATTAATTTATATTACAAGGTTATTATAAATAGTACTTATCCTCTTAATCCTAAAATAATTATTGATTTACAAATATTTAATATTCGTTATTTTGATTCATTAGAGAGTGTGATCTTATATGAGTCTATATTCTCGGTGAGTTGGATAGCGGTATTATTTATATGAAAAATATTAATTATTAACGGAATCCACGTCCCGAAAGATCGAGATTGACGATACCCCCTTAAGGAAGCTTATAAGTTTTGACCGGACCAAGCCCTGCTGGTGGATTTGATTATCCGGCGGTCAAATAAGTTAAGCGGAAGGATTTAAGGAATCTAAAGATGCCGATTAAATTAAATTGTGAGTAATTAAATTTAATTGGCAGGTATCGAGAATCTTAACGTGGGGAGAAATGGTAAGTATTTAATAACAAGAGCTCAATGCTAGATGGTCTTGAGATTATGGGTCAGAGTGCAATTGTCACAACCCGAATCCAGGTCCGTGAGCTAAGCTCAAACATGCTATACATAAATCTTATCCATAGATACTACTCCAAGGTATAGGAAAAACATTGTGTATCACACGTAAAAGTTTTTGCAAAACGATCAAGTCCAAGATTACATTCCTAGGTCTATCACAAGAGTTTGAGATTACATACATTCAACATTAATGGTCACTTTCATTACGCCACTTCCATTATCTTATATACAATAAAAATGAAGAAATAGAGAAATCATTGCTCCCATTCTTTGTTCTTCCCAAAAACATCCATAGCTTTAGTATCTTCCTGCTCTTTGGAACCTGAAATGTGTTTAACATATATACACGAGCCGAAACTCGTAGGATAAAGATTTAACTCATATATAATGCATGATTTGTGAGGTGTGATGGGTGTAACAAAAGAAAAATGCACATTTTCACCAATTTTTTTTTCTTTAACACACACACACTCGCTCACACCCAGGTTTATCTCCATTTATTCATTTCTTTACCATTCATCAATCCTTCATTTTCATTCCCAATTTTCACAAAATCGTATCATTTTTAATGAACCGATGTCGGGTGCAGCTTATAGGAACCCACCCCTATTAATCCCAATAAGCTACGCGAAACCAATGCGTAATAGATAGCTCTATAATTCACCACAACATAATACCAAATTTTGGGGACCAACCCGTGGGCATGTGGTCCCCATCTTGCGCAAGTTTTCGGTCTTTCACTGCGGAGCCGCTAGCCCAACTTATTTCTCATCAATCCGTACGGTTCATTTTAGGTTAATTAGATTCATTTTCACAACCCGGGAGTCCAACCCACAAATGGTTCCTCTCCCACTCATTACCATACTACATCATTATGATTCTCTACCCAATGTTACCATCACAACTTTCAGTTTTCAATTTCTCATTTCCCAACTTTCATTATACAATGTCTCATTTTGCAACTTTCGTCACACAGTTTCTCATAAATCAGTGTATTACCAATTTCTCATAGATCACAATGTTACCACATACCCATAATACAAGGTTGCTATCAGAGGATCACATCAATTTAAAAGTAATACACCCATCATGTATAGATATACATATATCAATTTAAAACTCACGTTTAGTGTAAAGAAGATTAAATCAATAGGTCCAATACATGCATCCCAACTCAATCTAGATATATCCATAGATGTGCCACAAGCTCAAGGGACTAGAAATTTAGTAACAAGGGCCAATATTAATGAAAATATGCTTTTCCAAAATATTTGGCTAAAATGGGTGAAAAATGGTTAAAAAATTTTGACATACCCTCACTATTTTAATCATAACTTTTTCTACAAAATGAATTTTTTTGTGAGAGTAGTCTTGTTGGGAAGAGGGCTTTCGGGGCTTCGATTTGAGTACAAGAATGACCCAATTTGGAGTCTAAATAAGGGAGATATGATCGAACAAAGTTGGCCCTGCGCAATTAGTCTGCTCGAGCAGACTTCGGGCGCTTGAGCGCCTAACCCTCTGCCATGTGAGCGCTCGAGTGGACAGGGCTCCACTCGAGCGCACTGGCACCCGAGAGAAACCCAGATTTGCCCCTATTTTGAGCTTCAAGCCTCCAAACACGTAACCCTTGATCAAACATGCTTCAAATCTTTATTTCTAAACCAAAAACACAAGATTCAAGTCTCAAAGCCCCATTTTGATTCAACAAATCATCAATTTCATGTGGAAATCACCTTCCAAAACCTCCACTTTTATGAAAACTAACTCAACCCATACACAAATCTACCAATACGTAAATTAAGCATGCAATTGA
>JAULJZ010052742.1:0-13933 GCA_032270985.1 Heliamphora pulchella
GATGATGAAACCATATCTAGCATGTACACACGCTTTACTCATATTATTAATTCTCTTAATGCACTTGGAAAAACTTATCAATCGTATGAGTTGTTAAAGAAAGTACGCAAAGCCATGCCACCCATTTGGGAAGCTAAGGCTATAGCCATCTCTGAGGCAAGAAATCTGAGGGTCATGACCTTAGATGAACTAATTGGCTCACTATTCACATACGAGCTCAAGATAAATGAAAGAGTCAACGAGCAAAACAAGGTCAAGAAATCCATTGCCCTCAAAGCCTCAAAAGAAAGTTCTAGTGATGAAGAAAATGAGAAAATCAATGATGATAACATGGCTCTTATCACAAGAAGATTTAGCAAATTCCTCAAGTGAGACAAAAGGCTTTCAAGAAGATTTCGAGGCACAAAATTTGAAAAAGGAGACTTAAACAAACGAGACCTCAAGAAGGAACCACTCACTTGTTATAACTGCAACAAAACTGGGCACATCAGGCCTGAATGTCCTTTACTCAAGAAGGACTCAAAGAAGAAAAAGAAGGCCATGAAAGCAACCATGTGGGATGACTAAGATTCAAACTAGTTAAGCAATAGTTCAAGTGACGAAGAAATGGCTAACTTCTGCTTGATGGCGAGTATAGACGAAGAGGTATGCTTGAGATACTCATCATCCTCAAAAGAAAGATGGTACTTGGATAGTGGATGCTCAAGACATATGACGGGAGACAAGTCAAAATTCCTAAGCTTAACACCTAAGGATGGAGGTTATGTGACATTTGGAGACAACGGGAAAGGTAAAATCATTGGTATAGGTAAGGTTGGTAAGAAATCTTCCCTTTCTATTGATAACGTACTTCTTGTTGATGGTCTTAAGTATAATCTCCTTAGTATTAGTCAATTATGCGATAAAGGTTATAGTGTACAATTTCTGCATGACACATGTGTTATTGAAAACAAAGAAAGTTATAAAGTTTTATTTGTTGCAAAAAGATTTGAAACTAATTACACTATCGATTTTGAAATTCTAAATTATCAAAATGTTCAATGTTTTTCTGTTGTAAATGAAACTAGTTGGTCATGCTAGCATGGATCTCCTATCCAAACTTGTCAAGAAAGATTTCGTTAAAGGCTTGTCTAAGACTAAATTTATTAAAGACAGTTTATGATGCATGCCAATTTGGTAAGCAGGCCAAAATGAGTTTCAAAGGGAAACAAGCAATTTCTACAAATAGGTCTCTATAATTACTTTATCTTGATTTGTTTGGTCCTATGAAACCCCAAAGTCTTGGAGAGAAAGCATACTATTTTGTTATTATTAATGATTTTTCGCGAAATACATGGGTTTTATTTCTTGCAACAAAAGATGAAGTATGTCATGTGTTAGCTACACTTTGTAAGAAAATTTAAAATGAAAAGGGCTATTCTATTCTACACATTTGTAGTGATAGAGGAGAAGAGTTTAAAAATAAAGTTGCAGAAAATTTTTGTGAACAAAATAGAATTTCTCATAATTTTTTTATACCTCGAACTTCTCAACAAAATGGGATTGTTGAGAGAAAAAATTGATCCTTACAAGAAATGACAAGAACAATGTTAAATGAACACAAAATTCTTAAATATTTTTAGGTCAAGGCAGTAAATACTGCTTGCTATGTCTTGAACTGAGTTTTTATAAGATATCACTTAAACAAAACTCCTTATGAGCTATGGAATGATAGAAAGCCCAACATTTCTTATTTTCATGTCATTGGTTGTAAATGTTTTATTTTAAATGATAATGATGATTTGGAAAAATTTGAATCTAAATCTGATGAAGGAATTTTTCTAGGGTATGCTACAAATAGTAAAGTTTATAGAGTATACAATAAAAGAACTATGACATTAGTAGAATCCATTCATATAACATTTGATGAGGCTAACCCTTTTTCTTCTAAGATTCTAGTTGATGATGATTTAAATATAAATAAAGAAATGGAAGAATTGCAAATCAAGGAAGACAAAGGCAAAAGCATAGAGATTTATAAGTCTAAAAGTCAAGATGAACATAAAGACCTACCAAAAGAATGGAAGACTGCGAAGGATCACCCCATGAATCAAATCATAGGTGAACCTTTACGAGGTGTAAGTACTCGATCATCTTTTAAAAATATTTGTGATCATCTTGCTTTTCTTTCACAACAAGAACCTAAAAATATAAACGATGCACTAGAAGATGAATCTTGAATAATAGCCATGCAAGAAGAACTAAAGTAGTTTAAAAGAAATAAAGTTTGGAGTTTAGTTTCTAGGTCTAAAGATCATACAATAACTGGAACAAAATGGGTATATAGAATAAAAAGGATGAAAATGGTATTGTAGTCCGTAACAAGGCTAGGCTAGTTGCACAAGGCCATAATCAAGAAGAAGGAATTGACTTTGAAGAAACCTATACACCTGTAGCTAGGATGGAAGTCATTCGCATGCTATTAGCATATGCATCCTATAAAAACTTTAAACTTTTTCAAATGGATGTAAAAAGTGCTTTCTTAAATGGGTTCATAAATGAGGAAGTGTATGTTAAACAACCACCTGATTTTGAAGATTATCACTATCCAAATCATGTATTTAAATTAACAAAAGCATTGTATGGATTAAAACAAGCTCCTCGAGCTTGGTATGATAGACTAAGTAACTTTTTGTTAGAAAATAGATTTACAAGAGGAAAGATTGACACAACTTTATTCATAAAAACGAACAAATAAGATATACTCATTGTACAAATATACATAGACGATATTATATTTGGTACTACTAATGAAAATCTATGCAAGGAATTTTCTCTATGTATGCTAAATAAGTTCGAGATGAGCATGATGGGAGAGCTCACATTCTTTCTTGGATTACAAATCAAACGAGCAAGGAATGGAACCTTTATCAACCAATCAAAGTATGTACGTGAACTGCTCAAGCGCTTCCACATGGAGGACGGAAAAGTTTTGAGAACTCCAATGAGTTCCTCAACTAAACTTGACAAAGACGAGCAAGGGAAGCCAGTAGACATTAAGCTCTACCAAGGTATGATTGGTAGCTTACTCTAGTTAACTGCAAGTAGACCAGATATACTGTTTAGTGTATGTATGTGTGCACGACATCAAGCATGTCCTAAAGAATCACACTTGATTGCTGCAAAAAGAATCTTAAGATACTTAATTGGCACCAAAGATATAGGCTTATGGTATCCTAAATATACTTCTTTTGAAATGATTAGTTATTCAAATGCGGATTTTGCTGGATGCAAAATTGACCGCAAAAGCACTAGTGGCACATGTTATTTCTAAGGAAGATCACTTGTCTCTTGATTTTCGAAGAAACAAAATTCTGTAGCCTTATCTACCGCCGAAGCCAAATATGTGGCTGCTGGTAGTTGTTGTGCACAAATTTTATATATGAAACAAAAATTTCAAGATTTTAAATTAAATTATGATGTAGTGACAATTAAATGCGATAATACAAGTGCAATAAATATTTCTAAAAATCCAATTTTGCATTCACGAACAAAGAATATTGAGATAAGACATCATTTCCTTCGTGATCATGTTCAAAAAGGTGACATCCTTTTAGAATTTGTGAGCACTAGTGAACAATGGGCGGACATTTTTACTAAACCTCTTAATGAGGATCGATTCATTATAATTAGATGAGAATTGAGTCTTATGCATGCTCGTGAATTTGTATAAAAATATTCTTTATTAAGCATTCTATTAAAAGATATTTTGAGCCCCCTTTACATCAGGCATTTGTTAAAAGAAAACCAGAAATTCTGTTAAAGCACTATCCAGTCGACTGAGTCCCATTTTCCAGTCGACTAAACCATTTTTATTCAGTCCAATTGACTGAACATACCACTCCAGTTGACTGAACCATCAAGGATTTTGAAAAACTGGGAAGCCGAACTGCATTTAAACACTGTTATTTCATTTCCAACTCTCGACTTCTCTCTCCTAGGGCACGAAAATACCTAGTTTTGGATTGAAAAGGGTTCTTCCTCAACTTCCACTCTCCCACAACCATTCTCCCACATTTCTTTTTCTCAATCCCTCACTCATGGCACCTAGGGTTAGAGGAGGAAAGGGCAAATCACTTGGTTGAGATGATCCAACCGGTGAAAATGACCAATGGTTTAACTCGAGTCGTGCCAAAGTTCTCTACAAGCATCATCTCCAATCTCTCGATCCCATTTTTGGTAAAATCCTCAACATGCGCTTCTTGGATGCAAATTTTCCTCATGTTTTACGTCTTTTCTCTAAAATTGGTTTGGGGCCATACATATTCTATCAACCCAAAGGTGTCTACCCCCAAATCACTCGCCTATTTTATACAAATCTCTCTCAATAACTTAACCCAAATCCAAATGATCATTACACTCACTTCTCTACTTATCTCTTTGGAAAAACATACAAATTTTCTGATACAGATATAGTAAATCTTTTGGGAATGGGTCGAGGAGACTTTATTTGTTCCCAAATTTCATCTCAATCATGGATCATGGCACAAGAATTCACTCCCGAAACATTTTTACCCATGATCATGACTTAACCCCCTCTGAATTTTGCCCTCATCCCATCTTACTACCAACACACACTTGAGGCCAAAATTTTACATCATATCATTACATACAACATATTGCCTCATAGTGGATCTGGCACTTATATTTCCTATCTTGATTGCTTCATTTTATGGTGCATTTACATGAAAAAATGCCTCGACCTTCCATCTCTCATATGTCAATGGATGCGTTCGAAAGAAAGTACCAAAAAACATACTCTTCCTTATGGAGGTTTTCTCACACCTCTTTCTGAGTCTTTTGGTTTTCCCAATCTCCTTCCAATTTTATTCCACCCAAAAATTCTGACTTTCTTACCGCCACCACTTTAAAGCAAATGGGTTATTGTTTACAAAATGGACAATGGCTACCCAAAAATCCTAGCCAAGCTCCTCAAATAGTGCAAGATCGTGAAGGTGAAGATGATGAGGATGCTGCCATTACACAGGCCGATGCACCTTCTCCTCATGCTCCATCAGTACCTCCATCTGCTTCTACCACCGCTGATGACACTGCTCCTGTCACACGCTCTTTTTTAAAGAAACTGGTCAAATCCTTTTCCAAAAGTGATGATAAAAAGCTTGCTAGAATCAGCTCCCGCCTCACTCGCATTGAGGATGGCCTAGGCATTCCTCCCTATGATGCTACTTCACCCGTGGGTGATGGTGATGATGACGACGAGGTTCCCTTTAGCTCCACTTCTTTTTTATCATGACAAAAGAGGGAGAACCAAGTGAGCAAAAAAGAAGAAAAGCATCTTTATCTTCTTAATTATCTTTTGAAGAGCATTATTTTGGATCATGTACTTATGCTACTCCTATACTCTTAGTTTTTTTAATATTATTTATCTTATGATCATGTTTGGATATTATTTATGGATGGTATTATGTTTATGAATGGTTTATCATATGATTGATATTAGATATTTGTCACGCCCCAAACTCTGGGCGACGTGAACACCCATAAGCAACCAAACATGATACCCAACCGAGAATACACTCTCAAAAATAAACCATACAAGCATTGTATATAGGCGCCAAACGGCAAACATTACAAGGCTCCAACGCCCAAAAAAAAATGTTATAGCATACATGTAAAAAGCTAACAAAAAAGAAGACTACACTCTTCCATCTCCTCCGGCACCTCCAGATCAACCAACGTGACCAGTACCTGAAGAAAAACAAAATCCCACACCGTGAGCCAAGGCTCAGCAGAAACTAGACAAGCATGCAATATAAACAAAACATGCTAGGAAATCGAAGTGCAGTTTTAGACTCTCTTTCAAGCATTGAAAACAATTTTCACATGCAAACGAGAAAGCAAGGATACAAACCATCATTAGACTCGCTCATAGGAGCCTTGAAAAACAGTTTGAAAACGGTTTTTAGATCGCAATTCACACGACTCTTAAAAATAATTTAAAAACTGGTCAATCCATCTCATAATGCGATACATGCAATCCATGATATATGCAACCGGCTCTCATACGCCGCAACCACAAATCTAACAACCGGCCCTCACACGTCGCAACCACAGCCTTAACGCTGAGATAAAGACCCGTACATAAACATACATTCCTGGGATAAAACCGTATACTATGGGCTAAAACTATAAACCAACCACAGGGTAAAATCGTACACCGCGGGATAAGACCGCCCACCAATGGATAAAATTGTAAACCAGACCACGGGATAAAACCGCGTACTTTACCGTAAGCCACAAGATGGAACCGCCAACCACGGATCATACCACGGGATAAAACCGCATGTTACGGGATAAGACTGCATACCACGGGATAACACCGCATATAACAGGATAAAACTGAAATTACGGGATAACACGGAACATTCCTATGCATAACCTAATCAGGATTTAATTGTATATAACATACCACATACACCACATGCACGTGCCCCATAAATTCATCACATTCATACTTAATAAAACTCTGAGTTCTAAAGCATGTAACCACGATACACATAAGATATCATGCCATGTAATCCATACATGAATAAATAGTTATAAAATCACATAACCATATAACCTGACAAGACATCACAAGCCACCCACCCATCATTCGTTACCCGAATGACCCGTCCACAAACCCGGACCCGTCCACACACAAGGATAACCAACATCTAATCCGGAGATCAACACCTGAACCTCCCACGAAACGATTCTCACTAGAACCCCACCTTAAACCAAACCATGAACCCACACATCGCGCACATAACCAGCACTCACACAACTGTGCCACAAACCCTAAACCAACCATTCACGTCACACCCAAGGACGGCATCACATGAACAACCCGGGCCACCACATGACCCCCGAATTCGCAACGCCATCAACCAGACCCCAAAAGAATCAACAAGTATTTGAATCGATCAATTCCCATAAATCAATCAATTGAATACCATAAGACGCCAATCAAAAACCCAAACCCAACCACAGAACCGCCAAAACACACCCGAGCACTTCAGTCGACCGAACTAAGCCCCTAGTCGACCGAAAACCACACTGGAAAACCAAAAATGCCACAACACACGGTTCAGTAGACTGAACCCCTAGGTTCTGTCGATCGAACCCCAAAACAATGATCCAGTCGACTGAACCCATAGGTTCGGTCGATTGAACTCACCCAGAAACCATTTTTAAGCTACGGGTTCAGCCCTCCAAACCTCGAATCGAAGCCTCCAAACTCCAAAACAACAACCGTGAATATCCACACGCCTAGGTCTAACACTAAGATCTCAAAAAAAAACTCCCAACACCTAATTCCATCCACCAAAATCGACAAAACTCGATTTTTAACCCAAAAACCCAACTTTACAAAAAAGCAGATCTATAGCAATTCGACCAATAAAAAGACACCCGATTACCCATAGCACCCTTATAACACATACAGGTCTAGAATTCTACCTCGGTGAGTTAAAAACTCAATACCTCGATCCACGTGCAAAATTGAGCTTCGTCGGAATCAAAATCTGACCGGATAGTTGTGTAGCCCACGACACCAAAAGCAAGGATCCACTGTTGGATCGTTGAAAATTGAGCCCCGGGCCCCCGAGAACTTAGAGAGAAGGTAGAGAGAAAAATGAGAAACTTAGGACTTAACTTTTGAAAAATATCTTTTAAAAATATCTAACTCCAGATATTTATAGGCCTCCAAAATATCTTTTTTGGAAATTTTTCGACAATCGCGCCACAACGGCCCACGGCCCCAGGAACTTACCCCGCATGCATATCTAAGCCCGATCATGCATCAAAAGCAATAAAAACATGCTCGAAAGAAAACACGTAACGCGCGTCCGAAAATGTCGAAAAAAGAAAACAGGTTAGGGTCTCACAACTCTACCCCCCTTAAAGGAATTTTGCTCCCAAAATTCAACATAAAGTCAAAGAACAAACCGTCGATCAAAACCGACACAGGCACAAGAGATGGTCAGCCAAACCATTCCTAGGATATAGTCAAACAAGGTCAGGTATCCTAGACAATGGCCAACTATCTCAAAGACTCAGGATCTACAACCCATCCCAACCTCACGTCATCACCTGCCACTGCTGCAATACAGCACACTACCCACGGAGTCCACCACAAACTCCCAAACAGATGCAATAAGGAATCTAGCCCAAAGCCTACAGACTCAGAAAGTACCTCTGCTCGCTAAAGGCATATCAGCATCCTCCGGCACGACAGGTGCCCTAGATGAACCGCGAACTGCAAGAGAATACACTCGGGGTAACCCCACTCTGTGTTGTCCGCCATAACTCGGCACTGTCGGCTGCCTCACCGACTAAACTGATGTGCTCCCACCTACCATCCGGGAAGTCTGAACTGCTGGATGCTGCTGTCGATCTCGCACATACGAACCCTTTGGCGTACCAACCATGCTCGGTGCATCCTCCCTCTGGGGACAAGTCCTGCAGATGTGTCCAGTCTGACCACATCTTTAACAAACAAGCAACTCCATCCCCTGTGACTGATCCTGTATGGCACTCTGAGCCTGCCTCAACTGTGGGTCCCGAGACTGTCTCAACTGCGGGTAATCTGGTACACGATGCCCCGGCTGTCAACATCAGAAACATCTGACCTCCCTCTGCTCTGGCCTCCCTAACGAAGCCACTGATGGTGATGGTGCAGAGAACTACTGTGATCCAGATGGATGAAAACTGGGACCAGAGAACCTCTGCCTCTTGCTGGAACGCCCAGCTGTCAGCGCCTCTACTCCACTCTGCGGTATCCTGGCCACCCTAGAAGCTCGGATCTTAGTCATGGTGTTCTCCACCCTCGTTGCTGCCTCCACTAGCTCTGTGAACACACAAAGTCCTAATGCAACCACACGCTCCCGGATCACCGGCCTCAAGCCTCGCTCAAACCTCATGGAACGTAGCTTATCTGTGCTCACCAGGTCCGGAGCAAACTGGGACAAACTCGTACACCTAGCCTCATACTGCATGATGTCCATGGCCACCTGGGTAAGAGTGTAGAACTCCTCCATGTACAAATCTCTCTGCAAAGCCGAGAAGTACTTCTCCAGAAATACTCCTGTAAAGATGCCCAAGTAACCCCTGCAATAGTCCTGGCATATTTCCACCAAGCGTGAGCAGCACCACCCCTCAGCTGAAAGTTGGCAAAAGAAACCCACAACTCATCCTCCACAATCTGCAATGTGTCAAGGATCCCCGTCGTCAACTCCAGCCACTCTGTCGCTATAATAGGGTGAGGCTCTCCAGCAAAGGTAGGTGGATCCAAGCGTCTAAACTCCCGCATCGCCACAATAGCCCTCGCCTCAGGCACCCTCTCCCTAATAACCTCACCTCTAGAGGTCTCAACCAGCTGGCCGATGGAACCCACCAGTGCACACAACAACTCTACCACGTCAACAGGTCCTTAGGGAGCATTGGCATCCCCAACATCAGGGATAGGAATATCCCCTTAGCCAACAGCACGGCCACAGCCTCGACCACGGCCTCGCCCTCATCTCGCCGACATCACGTCTATATGAAAGAAAACAACATATAAGATGTAGCACATAGTATGAACATAAACGCTAAACACGTAGCATGCTAACACATAGCCACATAGGTTCATGCTAGACAACCACACATACCGAGGAGGACTAACAAGAATGATACGTCAATTTGGATAACCTACTCAGATTCCCTACTAGAAATCACGTCAACTAAACGCGTTTCTAACTTGGCCCCAAGTTTGTTAATCCAAACGCTCAAAGGCAGGACTATCACTCCTAAGATTCAATCCCATGCTCACATATACACATCGTTCACATCTCTAACATGCTGACACGATCATGTTATCTAAGCGTGTAAACACATGCAATCAGGCACACGCAATCAACCTCACACAGGACACCCTCTTCCCACGGCTCATAAGTATTCGAACCCTGAACTCTGATACCAAGTTGTCACGCCCCAAACTCCGGGCTATGTGAAACACCCATAAACAACTAAACATGATACCCAACTGAGAAAATACTCACAAAACTAAACCATACAAGCATTGTATATAGACGCCAAACGAAAAACATTACAAGGCTCCAACGCCCAAAAAAACATGTTATAGTATACATGTAAAAAGCTAACAAAAAGGAAGACTACACTCTTCCACCTCCTCCGGCACCTCCAGATGAACCAGCGTGACCGGTACTTGAAAAAAAACAAAATCCCACACCGTGAGCCAAGGCTCAGCAGAAACTAGACAAACATGCAATATAAATAAAACATGCTAGGAAATCAAAGTGCAGTTTTAGACTCTCTTTCAAGCATTGAAAATAGTTTTCACATGCAAACGAAAAAGCGAGAATACAAAACATCATTAGACTCACTCACAGGAGCCTTGAAAAATAGTTTGAAAATAATTTTTAGATCGCAATTCACATGACTCTTAAATAATTTGAAAACTAGTCTATCCGTCCCATAATGCGATACATGCAATCCATGATATATGCAATCGGCTCTCATACGCCGCAACCACAAATCTAACAACCGGCCCTCACACACTGCAACCACAGCCCTAACGCTGAGATAAAGACCCGTACATAAACATACATTCCAGGGATAAAACCGTGTACTATGGGCTAAAACCATAGACCAACCACGGGGTAAAATAGTACACCGAGGGATAAGACCGCCCACCACGGGATAAAATCGTAAACCAGATCACGGGATAAAACTGCATACTTTACCGTAAGCCATAAGATGGAACCGCCAACCACGGATCATACCACGGGATAAAACTGCATGCCACGGGATAAGACCGCATACCACGAGATAAGACTGTATATAACAGGATAAAACTGAAATTACGGGATAACACCGAACATTCCTATGCATAACCTAATCAGGATTTAAATGCATATAACATACCACATACACCACATGCATGTGCTCCACAAATCCATCACATCCATGCCTAATAAAACTCTGAGTTCTAAAGCATGTAACCACGATACACGTAAGATATCATGCCATGTAATCCATACATGAATAAATAGTTATAAAATCACATAACCATATAACCCGACAAGACATCACAAGCCACCCACCCGTCATTCGATACCCGAACGACCCGTCCACAAACCTGGACCCGTCCACACACAGGGATAACCAACACCTAATCCGGAGATCAACACTTGAACCTCCCACGAGACGATTCTCACCAGAACCCCACCTTAAACCAAACCACGAACCCACACGTCGCGCACATAACCAGCACTCACACAACTGTGCCACAAACCCTAAACCAACCATGCACGTCACACCCGAGGACGGCATCACATGAACAACTCGAGTCACCACACAACCCTCGAAACCGCAACGCCATCAACCAGACCCTGAAAGGAATCCACATGTATTTGAATCGATCAATTCCCATAAATTAATCAATTGAATACCATAGGACGCCAAGAGAAAACCCAAACCCAACCACAGAACCGCCAAAACACACCCCAACACTTCAGTCGATCGAACCAAGCCCCCAGTCGACCGAAGACCACACTGGAAAACCAAAAACGCCACAACACACGGTCGAATCAGTCGACTGAACCCATAGGTTCGGTTGATCGAACCCCAAAATGATGATCCAATCGACTAAACCCATAGGTTCGGTCGACTGAACTCACCTAGAAACCGTTTTTAAGCTACGGGTTCAGCCCTCCAAACCTTGAATCGAAGCCTCCAAACTCCAAAACAACACCCGTGAATATCCACACGCCTAGGCCTAACACCAAGACCTCAAAAGAAACTTCCAACACCCGATTCTAACCACCGAAATTGACAAAACCCGATTTTTAACCCAAAAACTCAACTTTACAGAAAAGCAGATCTACAAAAATCAGACCGATAAAAGACACCCGATTACCTATAGCACCGTTATAACACATACAGGTTTAGAATCCTACCTCGATTAGTTAAAAACTTGACGCCTCGATCCACGTGCAAAATAAAGCTTCGTCGGAATCAAAATCTGACCGGATGGTTGCGTAGCCCACGACGCTAAAAGCAAGGATCCGCTGTTGGATCGTTGAAAATCGAGCCCCGGTCCCCCGAGAACTTAGAGATAAAGTAGAGAGAAAAATGGAAAATTTAGGAGTTAAGTTTTGAAAAATATCTTTTGAAAATATCTTACTCCAGATATTTATAGGCCTCCAAAATATCTTTTTTGAAATTTTTCGACAATCGCACCACAACGGCCCACGGCCCTGGGAACCTACCCCGCATGCATATCTAAGCCCGATCATGCACCAAAAGAAATAGAAACATGCTCGAAAGAAAACACGTAATGCGCGTCCGAAAATGCCGAAAAAGGAAAACGGGTCAGGGTCTCACAATATTTGAATGGATATATGCATGTTACTAATTCAATCTTATATTCAAATGAATGATTGAAAATGGCTTAACATTTGAAAAGATCCTTCAAAATGGGAAAATATTTTGTGGAACAAGTCGTATGAATGAAATAAAATTCAATATCTTCACAATTATGCATATTGAAAGGAGGAGTTATTCAACTCTCAAATATCATTATTTCATGCTTATTGATAGGGGGAGCTTTATCTAAGCTTTCTTACATTATTTTTCTCTATATTGTCATCATAAAAAAGGGAGAGATTGTTGGCCTAACAAGGCTTCGGTGACTGATTTTGATAATAACAAACCTATGTATCTAATTGTGCAAATTGAGATTATTTATAGGAAATATACGCTTAGCACAATTCAAGATACAAATTGAAAGCCATGACGCATAATTTCAAATCAAACTCTTTGGCGACAAGGTTTTGGAACAAATGCAAGAGTTGAGATATTGAAGGATTGAAGAACAAATTGAAAATTTTATTTTTATGATTTATGTACATTTACGAATCTCATGAATATCACTTTTGAAGCTCATAGGATTTCTAAAAGTCTTAAAAATATTTTTCCAAAACAAAAAGTTATCAAAATATTTTGAAAAAATAAAAATCTAGATTTTTAAGTGTCCAGTTGACTGAGGCTTTATATCCAGGCGACTCATTGAACTACCAAATATGTACTTTCAGATCTAAAATAGTTCAGTCGACTGACCCTTGAGGTCCAGTCGACTGAAGTCAAGTCCAGTCGACCGAACTAGTCTATCCAGTCGACCGAACTAATTAAAATTCAAATTTTTGCTGAAAATGGCTAGTTTGACATTACCCTATTTAGCCCAACGGATTATCTGATTTTGAGGCCTATAAATAGAGCCCTTAAACTCTTGTTTTATTCACTCAAAGCCTCTCATTCATTCTCTCATATACACTCTCTTAGTGCTTCAAATTCTTGAGTTTTTCATTCATATTTTTTAGAGAAAAGAATCACTAGATTTTTCTTCGAGCTTCATTGTTATATTCCATTGAGAAGTGAGTTACTGTTTCATTGTTTGTACTCATCTGCTCATTGTAGGAGCAAATCCTTTGTACACATTTCTCTTGTTGTTGCATTGTATTTGAGAAAGGCATTTCTCAAAAGACACTAATCGGCCTACAAGGATTGGATTGCTTGAGAAGGGTACATTCTCAAGAGAGGCTACTCCACCTAGACTAAGGAGAGAGGATGCTCTGCCTATTGAATGATAGATAGTAAGAGATCCTCATAGCGGTTGGCTTGACGCAAGGACGTAGGCCATTGCGCCGAACCTTGTAAAAATCGTGGTGTTCTTCTTCTAACATGCTCATTTCCATTTTTCACTTTATTATATTATAGATTGTCATTGCTTCGCATACATTTGCACTTGAATAATTTATTTCTTGCATCCTTTAATTTTTAAAGCTAGAAAGTTTTGAATCCTATCATTTCACTTTGCAAGGAATATTGT
>JAULJZ010052763.1:0-13932 GCA_032270985.1 Heliamphora pulchella
GAGGATGTGTGTGTGCTTGGTTGCCTGTGTTTGGAACATGAGCATGTTGATGTCGTGTATATGTGAGCATGGAGGTTAGACCTTAGGATTGATTAGTCTTTCCTTCGGAAATTTGGAGTAACAAACTTGGAAGCTAAGTTAGAAACGTGTTTTGCGGACGTGATTTCTAGCAAGGAATCTAAGTAGGTTATCCAAAGTGATGAGTCATTCTTGTTGGTTCTTCTCGGTATCGGTGTTATATCTGCATAATCATTGTGGCTATGTGTTAGTATGATTATATGGTATGTGTTAGAAATAACATGATAGATCGACCATAGGTTGTCGTGTTTCATGTTTTCTTTATATATAACCCGTACACCCTTCGAGACAACGAGACCATGGTTTGGGTCTTGAATATGCGACTCGGTTGCTATTAGTTGCAGAGGTAAGGTTATGGGTTGAGTGTCGATCGCCTGATCTGTTACAAAACTCGTCAATGAGTTGTGTTTAGCCAGGTGAGGTTGGCCTCGGTTGGTAAACCGTCGAGTGTTGGTATGAGTAGAGTTTTATTCGGCCATAGTCAAAGCATAGTTGCTGGCTTTGACTTTGGCTAATGGAAGTTGTAGTTGTGTTACGGATGACCGGTGAGTAGGGGTGATATGGTGTTGGAGACCCTGGGAAATCAGTGGCTATCATTAGTTCTGTGGATGTGATAATTAATTCCTTACGGGGTTTTGGTGTACATGGTTTTGGCCATGTGATGGATTAGGTACGTCGTGAGCCATGCTATGTCATGAGCCGTGTACTCAGGATGGGGTATAGACGGGAACATAGTGGATGAAAACGTAGTGATCCTTGGTCGGGTATATGTTGAGACAGCAGAACATGAGTGATTCTGAGAATATCCCTGACAGCAGTATGTTGAAAGTGGTCAGCATGATGTTGATGGTGATCAACAGGATGTTGACAGTAGTTAGAATAGCATCTGAGGATGTTGTTGGGAGTCTAAGTAGTTCTGATGACCTTGGACGTTGTTTACCTTTTGAGGTTTGAAAATTGAGTTCTGAGTGAGTGAGCTCAAGGATATGGGAATGAGTATGAGTTGTAGTTATACTGAGAAGAGCATGGGATTAGGAATGTGTAAAGGTTCCTACGACGAGTATTAGTTCTATGATATTCCTACAGGAATGCATGTCAGTGGTTTGGTCGATATCCTAATGATTAGAAGGTCGCGTTTGGGAACCGCTAGGTTCATGTGGTTGGCTTAGTGCTGAGATGATGTATCCTGGGTGTAACATGTCTGGAGGTTGTTTTTGTTCTACCTTCGGTTCAGAGATGGGTATGTTGTTTTCCCATGGGAATGAAGTGTGGAGTGCCGAGATTCAGTAGTGAACCGTGTGGTTTGACTGGCTTGGGGTGATAGGTGAGAGATCGTAGGATACGATGCCTGTGATTGTGTGTGCCTTATGGGCGAAAGTGCGAAAGGTGTCTGCATGGTTGTTAGGGGTTATTAGTAACTCTGGATGAGAGGTCCCAGGATTGGGTTCTCTTTGTTTGATATTGTGCCTTGGACTGTGGGATCAAGGCCGTGATGTGATTGTGGTTTGCCTAGCAGGAGTTAAGTTGTATAGCGTAACCTTGTGAAGTGAGGTTTTGGGCATAATGGGATATGTAGTACCAGGTATGCGGCTTGATGATGTTCACGTGTGTGATTGAGATATCAGAGTTGAGAACTTGGTGTAGTGGATGATTTGAGTACCGTGATCGGAGTTGACAGCAGCTGTGTGACTGTAATCGATGTGGCCTCGAAGTAGAACTTACAGAGTTCTTAGAGGCTCAGTGTTGAGGAGTGCTCCTAGTATGCTGAGGTTAAGTCATGGTTCCTTGTTAACCCTTTTCTTTTCTTAGGATGGAGAGAGAGGTTCTTTGTAGACGGTTGTCTGGTGCGGGTTGTTTCATCTCGGTCGGATGGAGATGCCAGGTTTTTGATTAGTTCAAATTTTGATTGTGTTTTGAGACTGTGGAATCCCAGTGGATCTATATCCGTGTGTGACCCTTAGAGTTGTGACTCATGGACTTGTATCGCCGTGATCGAGTGATTGTGGGTCTGCTTCTCCGCGGCTTCAACGTGTGGTTCATGGCTACGTGCCTTCTTGGATGTGGAGCATCTATGTGTATAACTTGGAATCCGTTGGAATCCGATTGCTCCCGTGGTTGGGGACCGTAAAGAACCGCATGATGGGGTTAGTATTATCCCGCGGTAGAAGACCGTAAAAGAGTACGTATGCGTGTGATAAGCATGATAAGTCGTGGTAACCTAGTCAGTGTGGCTTGTTTGTATGTTGGTTGAACCTTTTGGGTTGTGTTCCTTGTGAGGTCGAGTTGGTAGACCAAGAATGCTTGTGCTTGTTCTTGTTCTTATTGATAAGGGAATTAATGTATGCGTTCGGTGTTGGGGTTGATGTTGGCTGATGGTCATCACAATTGCCTTATCAGATGACGGCGATCCTGTGTGATTTGAGATGAGTCTGTAGTCTTGGTATCAGTAATCTGATGGTGAGACGTTGAGTTATGCAGTAATGTGTAGTGACGTGCTATGGCACGAGAGATACGGCTGGGTTTGTATAGGTTGTCAGATTCCTATGAGATGTTCTATCTACGTGACGGGTTTGGTCGAGCGACTTGTTGAGATCAAGAGATTTTATGGCTGTGATGCCAGAGTTATTTTTCAGTTGTATGGAACCTTGTCTAGGGAAATGGTGTGTCACCTAGTGTTTCTCCATGGTAAGATGAAGGTTGAGATGAAATACATTCTTTGGTATTCCAGGTGAGTTAAGTGTGCTTCTCCCTGGCGTTGGATGTTTGTGTTATTGCTCGTGGATGGGTTTTGTGTCAGCTAGGTGATGATTTGTTAGCATCAGTAGAGTAGCGATGTGGTATCAAAGTCAATGATTGTCAGAACTTGAGTAAGTTTGTGCGCGGGGTGTGTGACTTCGTGTGATCGATGTCAGGATTTGACATCTTGTGTTTGGACTCGTGGAGATAGTCCTTGGTATGCATGGTGAGGTGTGATTGGGCCAGTTTGTGGCAGTAAGAACGAAGGGGTGGTAGTCTCTATGTTCAGGCGTAGAGAGTATTTGAGATTAAGTACCATGGCAGTGTGAGTTGGATCTTGATCCGACGTTTCGCAGATGTTTTCTGGATGACAGCTGTGTCAGTGGGACTTGCACGCGTGGGCAGTTTCTATGGAGATGGAATCTTCAAGTCGTATTTACCTCGTGTGACGATAGGTTTGGGATTTCAGTTGTCGGGGCATTTCTGCTATTGTGTGGTATCATTGGGTTTACATCAGAGATTGCTGATGGTTACGGGACAGTGTTCGGCTTGAGTTTTAATGTTGAATTTCGAGGACAAAATTTCTTTAGGAGGGAGAGAGTTGTGAGACCCTGATCTGTTTGACTTTGGAAAATGATCTAAGTGTTTACGGGAGTAAGAATTTAAGTTTGATCTTGCTTTTTCTGTTCAGTTTTTCACCTAGTGTTGACCGCTCGAGCGGTGGGTGAACACTCGAGCGGGCTGGTGGCAGAGAGTGGGTCTGGATGGTGACCGCTTGAGCAGTGGTTGTCCGCTCGAGCAATGGTATGGCAGAGGAGTATGTCGGCAGGGGTCCACTTGAGCGGTGGTCGAGCGCTCGAGCGATGGAGGCCTGGCGCGGGATTCTACAAATGTGTGGTTTTTATGCATGTTCGGGTTTAGAGATTTTACGGGGTTGGTCCCGAGGGCTACGGGAAGTTACGGCGCGAATTTCAAAGAAAAAGAAGATATTTTGGAGGCCTATAAATATCTGGAGTTAGACATTTTCAAAAGATATTTTCAGAATTTACAAGCTAAGTTTCCTTTTTCCAAACCAAACACTCTGCCTTCTCTCTAACTTCTCGGGGGCTCGGGGCTCAATTTTTGACGATCAGACAGCAGATCCTTTGTATCCTCATAGAATACAAAGGATAGAATTCCATCCGGATAGAATTCCATTCCGATAAAGTTTGTTTTTGCACGTGGCTTGAGGCATCGAGTTTTTGACCTAACAAGGTAGGATTCTAGACTCTACTGTTGTTAAAGGGTACTACGTGCAATTATATGTATTTTGACCGGTTAAAAATGCATGGAAAATCTATTTATGTTTCGTTAAATCAGATTTTGGTTCAAAAAGGCATTTCTGTAGGTTTCGATTGGATGAAATCAGGTTTAGAAATGTGTCTTTCGAGGTTTTGTGGTAGTTTCGAGTTTGGGTATATCTGAGGGTGTCAAAAAGGTGTTTGGAGGCTTTAATTTATGGTTGAGAAGGTGGTTTGTGAGTGTTTAAGAGTTTTGGGGCTTAGAATACTCAAGAAATAGCAAAATCTGGGCTTTTCTCAAGTGGTAGCTCGCTCGAGCGCCCGACATCCGCTCGAGCGGACTGGCTGTGTAGGACCATCTTTTTTGCTGATATCTCCCTCATTCGGACTCGGAATTAGGTCGTTCTTGTACTCAAATTGAAGCTCCCGAAGTCTTCTTTCTAATGACACCTCTCTCACAATGAGTGAAAAAAGTTATGACCAAAAGAGTGAGGGTATGTCAAAATCTCTTAACCATTTTTCATCCGTTTTTGGCCAAATGCTTGGGAAAGGTTGTTTTTCATCCTATGTGGAACTTTTTATCAAATTTCTTATTCCTTGGGAGTTTGTTTGTGGGTGTTTCACGTGACCCGTGTATCGGGACGTGATAGTGACGGTTGGCCAGTTACGCTACATACAGTCGTATGCTTTTTTCCCGATTAAAATGCTTATATATCATGTTTTGGGTTTAAACCGTGTTTGCTCGGATAAAAGCATGTTTTACGCTTTTCTTGGTTTACTACATGATATGAATTGTGGATATCTCTAGTTTTCAATGGGTGTTCTTGAAAACGGTGGAAACTGGTGGTTTTGTGAAAAATCTCGACAAATCATGTTTTGGACGTTTGGAGCTAACCCTTGGGGTTGAGTCTCAGTTTTGGAAACGTTTTGTTGAAAATGAAAAAAAATATTTTAAAAATGTTTGGTTTGATCTCCATGTTGATGGATGGATCTTTATACATGTTTAATGTATAAATGTGAAAACGTTTTGGTTTTATGAAATGATTCTCTTGATGTACCGTGATAGCGGGTATGTGGCACGAGTTCCCCTCGGTGTAAGTCTAAAAACGTGCGCAGAGTAGGTGCTTTGTACCTTCAGGTTAGTCCCTGTAAACTAAGCAGTTGGGTGCTCTGTACCCTCAGATTTTGGGCCCGTAAATTGAGTGGTTACATTGTGGTGGCTCCGTATAGAACTTACATTTACCCAACCGTTCCTATGATGTATAGGGATTGGGTAAAGGGGCAGGAATCTGTAGTTGCTACCTCTATCCTTTGGTGGCAGAGTCGGTACATAGGAATCATTTACTTTATCCTCGGCTGCATGTTCCGAGTGGATTTTGTTGTATCTTTCTCCTAAGTGGTGTAGCCCAAGCGGTGCAAACTATTTTACTACAGCTTACTATTTTATTTTCCTCGGCTGTGTGTGTTCCAAGTAAAAAATATCTTTTCTCGTTCCTCGGTGTGTGATCTGAGTGGAAAATAGCATTTTGGTCACTACTTTTCATTAACTGTGAAAACGTTATTTGCATTGTTGATATGCATGGTTTTAAGGATGGAAATGTGGGGTTTTATGAATTAAAACCGTTTTGAGGCTCGCGTTGGCCTGATGGAAAACTTGTGATTTTGGGTTGGAAAAACCTTTTTGGCTCCTGTGGTTGAGCCTGCATGCTTGTGATTGTATATCCTGCTTTACAGCTTTATAGTCTATTTCTATTGGGCTTCGGCTCACGGTGTGGGATTTTACTGTAAAACCTTTTTTTCGGTAAGCGTGGTCTTGAAGGTTAACCCGTGGTGCCCGGAGGTGGCTGATGACAAGACCCTGTTGTCTTGTTTTGTTAGGTAGTTTATACCTTTCTGTATATGTTTCATTTTTTGAGATAACATGTTGTAAAATATATGTAATGATTATGGATATATGCATGTTTTAATGCTTTCGAGAGAACCTTAGGTTCGTTGTTGTGGCTTTTCGCGTGACCCGGAGTTTGGGGTGTGACAACAGTTCTAAAACTACCCGGCCCCAATAACCATAAATAAGAAAGAAAATGGCTCTGATACCAATTATTACAGGTAAGACTGCCAAGATCTTTGTTTTTGCAAACGATTATCTAAAAAAATTAACTAGAAGTGCAAACGCCAAAACGGAGTTCAGATAAAAAAAATTTATGACGAATGATCAAAATAAAACCCGTGCATCCGAAGTTAATTTAGAAGAATACCTTTTTACTGATTGAATCTTTAACTATGATTTAAACCCAAGTTAAAATTCTTGTAAGATCTTCTACTATATTCTCTTATGCAATTTTTGAATATAGTGTGGGCTATAATCCTCCGAAAACTCATACTGGCAGAACCTAGGCAGCTTCAGTCTTAAAAAACAAGTTATGAAACTGGTTTAGCCTACCCGCATATTTATAGAGTTACACTAGGGACCTAGGGAGTAATTATGAGTAAGACTTCCAGTGGAACACAAACATGTATTAGCGGCTTCTGTAATTAAGCAAACCTCATAGTGGTATCTGCAATTATGGAAAACTAGCAACAGTTTCTGCAATTTTCATAAAATACTGAATTATAGTTCACACCACTAAAGAACTATAATTGTATTCTGACCCATAATCTCAAGACCATCATGCATTGAGCACCTGTTATTAAATGCTTATCATTTCTCCCCACGTTAAGATTTTTGATACCCGTTAATTAAATTTAATTACTAATAATTTAATTTAATTAGTATCTTGATATTCCTTAAACCCTTCCACTTAACTTATTTGACCGTCGAATAATTAAATCCACTCGTAGGGTTTGGCCCGATCAAAACTTATAAGCTTCCTTAAGGGGGTATCGTCAATCCCGATCTTTCGGGACATGAATTCCGTCAATAATTAATATTCGTCATATAAATAATACCGCTATCCAAATCACTGAGAATATAGACCCATATAAGATCGTACCCTCTAATGAATTAAAATAACAAATATTAAATATACACAAATCAATTATTATTTCAAGATTAAGAGGATAAGCAATATTCATAATAACTTTGGGGTGTGAATTAATTTATGTAGTCATTATAAAATTAATTACCTCAAAAGTTTCATTCAATACACACAAAGTGTACTGACAAAGAGAATCAGAACAATAGACGACACTATTATCTGTTCTCCGTAACCAAGACAGACCTAGTAAAACTCTATGCCACAGTTATACCGATGGTATGCCCATTTCTATATAAATTGTGAACATAAAACTTATATTATGGAAGAACCTAAAATTTGATTTTCTGTGTGCAAGCCATACTTTACACACCAGATTAAATACTATACAAAATATTAGACATTTATGTATAACATTAAAGAAATGATACAAATATATTGCTCATAAAGATTCTCATAAAATAAAAAATTAATTTTATTAAAATAAAATTAAATATTAAAAATATGGTTTTTAGTATACCAACCCTAACAAAATCCTCTAGCCATCCTCCACTCTTAGGTCTTCAAATAAGGTAAGAAAATACCTCAAAACTCTCTGGTCAAACTTACCTCAAGCTTCTCTCAACCCATCTCTTAAACACAACCAAGAATAAGAATTAAACCATGAATCAAAAAGGCGTTATAGTGAGGAATATGGGATTGTTCAATATTTTTTGTCGAATGCTAGGTGTTTGCGTGTTGCTATCTTTAAGTTTTATAGTAAGGACCCAGTCCCTTCTTATTTTGAGAATTAATTAAAGCTTATTATAGAACCTCATGTGGAAGATGAAAACGGGTTTAAGAGTGCAAACGAATTGAAATTTTATCTTGATGACAATAATCATATGCTTGGTATTACATAAGAATAATTATTGAGAATTATTTTTGCAGAGTTTTGAAGTGTTTGGCTTATAATTTGACCTATATAAACATCTTGTGTTCGAGGTTCTTTCCAGCGATGACTGCTCGAGTGGCCTAGGGCCCGTTAGAGCTGACAGATAGCAGAAAGTTCGGGTAAGTGGGGACTACTCGAGCGGCCCTAAGTCCGCTCGAGTGGACTGTCAGCAGATCAATTTTAAAGTAGCGAATTTGGGCTTTTATTTTCATTTCTCTCTTTCCTTTCTCTCTCTAACTCGAGCCTAAAACCTTAGGGTCACCTTTGAAGCATCTTAGAGCCCATCATATCCTCGTTCGGTGGATCTCTCTTACTCCTCCTTGGTCCATACGCTGTTTGAGGGCTGAGCTATACGTTGGAGAGTTGCTTGTCATTGTTCGGTTGAAGATCTATGTCGTTGGAGCTTACTAGAGCTTGGTTCTCGAGGTTTTGACATCAAAGAGGTAGGATCTAAGACTAATCTTGATCATTGTATGTATATGAGTTGTATTTTTGTTGGATTTGCTTAAAAGTATGAAAAACTTATGTTTTTGAAACCCTAGGTTGGTGAGAAATGTTTAAGCTTGTTGTTTATGGACTTAAACATGATTTGGGTGAAATCTATCTTGTGGTTGTTGTTGGAGATTATTTGATTTGAAAAAGGGGAAACTAGGGTTTGGTTTGGGCAAAATTCATAAAAAATTGGGAGTTTTTGGATTAGAGACTCAAATGATGAAATTGATTGAGTTTTTGGGCAAATTGAGGTTATGTTAACCTAATTGTATATAAATTTTATAAATTTGCAAGATGTATGAAAACGGTGGATGTTAGGTTGGAAATTTTGTGAAAATTTGATGAATTATTTAATACAAACCATATGAGATGTTGATTTGGGGGTTTGATCCGTGTTCTTCAAATAGATGAACCATGAGAACATTTAATACGATCAAGAATTGAAAATCACGTAATGATTGATTGGGATTTGGATTAATTAAACCCAAATGTAATGTGAATGAGAATAAAGTGTGTATTTAAATAGCTTAACCCTAAGTGTATTGGGTGTTGACGAGAGGAATCATGTTTGGGTTGGACTCGCGTTGGTTTTAATGTAAATGCTATAATTAAGGTACCATGTGATTTGATTGGATAATTAAGTTTGAGCACGAGTTAGTCCTTAGTGAAAGACCAGAAACTTGCGCAGTTTAAGGTAGGCTCTTTTTTCAGGTTGATCCTCGTAAAAGCAAGCTCCTGGGCTGCCCACCCATCGATGTTTTCGAGGAAAACTAAAAATTTGTGCTCTCTGTGTCGGACTATAGAATGAGTATTTATTCATTACGCCTCGCGTGGCCCGATTATGATAACTACCCCCGGGTCTATAGGTGCCGTCTAGGTTTTGGTACTTAATTAAATCAATAATTGGTTTGGGTTTGAAAAACCTTGGTTAATGGTTGAGAGTAATTGAAAGTATGAAAACCGTTAATGGAATTGGGTTTGCAAAACCTTAATTAAATGATTGGGAATTGTGGTAAATGTAGAAGGTAATTGGGAATGTGAAACATTAAACGGTTTGAAAATAATAAGAAAGTGAAAAGGTAAAACTATTGTGTTGTATTTAAAATAGAATTGGTTTGATTATGAAAATTCAGTTATGTTAGTTTTTGGATAAAACTACGTGGTGCATCTCACATAGCCATCCTCGCATGTCATGCATTTGTTCATCTTTAGTCTATTTCCGACGAGCCTCAGCTCATGTTGTTTAAACACATTTCAGGTGAAAAAGAAGAGCATGTAATCAAATGAGAAGAATGGTCATGGTGACCTCTTGGGTTATTTTGGTTAGAGTTTGTTTTCGTCATTGTAATTATTTTGTTATTCTCGAGAATTGTATTTGGGTTGGTGGAATTTGTTTGTAAGGCCATAAGGCCATGGATTCATGACTTGTATGCATGTGAGATAGTCAGGTTCTTATTCGGGTTGATTTATCAATTTTCGTATAAAATTCTATGGTTTAGAATGATGGTTTTCAAGTTTTGAGAAGTTGGAGGGTATTTCACTATTAAATGTATGTTTTAACTTCAAATTTTTAGCTTATGAAAACTATGTTTAAAGTATAAGAGATTTTGGTATTTTTCCAACACTTAGAGAATTTTTAGGATTTTAGAGTAGTTTGCTCTCGGATACCTCACCGTTCGAGCGGTGGGAAGTCCACTCGAGCAGATTCCCCATAGTGGCACACATTTGAAAATTTATTTGAAAAGAAGATTTGTTGGTTGTCTCTTCAATATCTTTTACGATATAAATAGATATATTTGGAGGCTTGTTTACAACTTAAAAAGTTCACATTTACTTCAATTTTTATGGGGAAAAAGAAATGTTTTGGTTTATATTGTCAACAAAGTTTGACTTCGGTTAATCTTTTGATATGACTTCGTGACGAAAGCTTAAACTCTGGTTTCATTACCCTTTTTATCGTGGGATTTTATTGTTTGGAAATCGGAGCATTACATTTATGTCTTCTATGAGTTCTGGAGTTTTGATATATAAGTGTATAACCCATGCATACAAAGAAAATGGACCAAAACTTGACATACAAAGTGCTAGGTGGCTCGAACATAAGTAGGCCTGAGATTTGAGGTTTTTGAGCTCTCTGTCATGATTTTTGAAAACTCATAACTAAATATATAAACATGATATGAGTATTTCATTATGTCTCGACCTAGGATTTTATGTTAACTTTCATCTAAAATTGGTTTAAACTAAATTGAGCGAATGGAACCCGAGATATAGCCTTTCTACTAAAACATGTCAGTTCCAGACCAGTCTATATTGCAAAGCTAAAAACCCTATTTTCAAACGTAAACTGAGATTAGGTTTCTTAATTAAAGTTGTAGCCAACATGTTTATCTAGCTACTCACCAAAATGGAGCCCTAGTTGTTGACTTTTGAATGGCCAAATAGCCTCTGAAACTTTTTGTATGTTCCATGATTTAAAGAACCTTCTATCACACATTTGTGTGCAACCCAAAGTGTGAGACCCGGACCCGTCTTTTTTTGAGATATTTATATATATATATATATATATATATATATATATTGACGTGTTTCTTTTAGTATATGTATCTCTGTGTTGTATGGCTTATGTTTCTAGTTGTAGAACCGCATGTTTTGTATAGGTGTTATACGTATTATGCATGCGGGGTTTGGCTTGGTTGTCTTGCACGGTGTTTCTCCCAGTGACGACCGCTCGAGCAGTGGGGAACGCGCTTGAGCGGGCTGGTGGCAGAGTGTTGGTACGTGAGGTGACCGCTCGAGCGGTTATTGGGCACTCAAGCGGTGGTGTGGCAGAGTTTATATCGGCAAGGGGTCCGCTCGAGCGGTGATTGGGCGCTCGAGCAGTGGGTCCTGGGCGCGAAAATCTATAAAGGCTACAAAATATCTTTTCGAGTCTCAAAATATCTTTTTCAAACATATCTCTTCTCTCTCTTCGTTTCTCTACCTTCTCCCTAGCTTTCGAGAGGGCCCGGGCTTAGTTTTTCACGGTCGGATAGCAGATCCTTGCTGTCGGCGACGTGGGCTTCGTATCCATCCGGATGAATTCTCATTCTGACAAGGTTGGATTTTGAGGCATCGAGCTTTTAGCTACCCGAGGTAAGATCCTAGACTTACTGCTGTTAAAAGGGTGTTATATGTAATTTTATGTGTTTTTACCAAGTAGGAAATGCATGCTTTGTGGTTTTTCATGTTCAAACCTTGGTTTTGGGTAAAAGTGGGTTTTACGCATTTTCTTGATTTTATACATGATCCGGATGTGTTGAGATCCGTGATTTTCAGAAGGAGATTTAAAAACGTGGTGTTTTCTTTTATGAAAAACATGTTTGTGGAGGTTTAGAGCTAACCCTTGGGGTTGAGTCTCCGTTTTGTTGGAAATTTGTTGCTACATGTTTGTAGATCTCCATGTGGATGGTTTGGATCTCTTTTATACATGTGATGTAGAACTGTTTTACGGGTTTTGGTAGTTGAGCTATGGTTGGGTTTTTAAATGTTTTTCATAAATATTTTCCATAGATGTACCGTGACAGTAGGTATGTTTTCCATAGATGTACCGTTACATTTTTAATTTAATTAATTTAAAAATTCGGTTTTAATTAAAATATTTTGTAATGAAAAATAAAATTAAGTTTTTTAATTAATTAATTTTAATTAAGTAGAAAAACTTTATATTTTTTTTTACAAAATATCATGTTTAAGATGATTTTTTTTAAAATCGGATATCTTGAAAAACGTGGGAATTAATTTCGGATTTTGAATTGATTAAATGGAAAAATATTTAATCAAAATAAATTATTATTTTTCAAAAAATGTGAAACGAAAAATAAAATAAATAAATGACTTTAATCACTACCTTAGCTGAAAAGCTGGACAAAAAACTGTGCATTTATTAAATTTTATTTGTTATGCATTTAAATACGAAAAGATGGTTTGATAAACCAAAATCTTTAGAATCGTATACACGGAAAGATGTTTGATTCTTTCTGATCGTGTGACTTTCGAAAGATGGTTTGATAAACCAGAATCTTTGAAATCGTATACACGAGAAGATGTTTGATTCTTTCAGATTGTGTAGCTTTCGAAATTAATAAATTTATTTTAATTAAATAGATTTTTATAACTCTCAAAAATATTTTAAAAATCTAAGTGGGAGAGGAAATTTATTCATAGATAAGTACCGCGGTCTCCATCACCAGTTTGTAGGCGATGCAATTAAACCCTGCGTATTGGCAGTACGGCCTTCCTCCCCATCGGACAGATTAATTATGGTATTGCCATTACAAACCTCCTTTAGGGATAACTCTGGATAATTGTTAGTGTAAATCACTTCTCCATCTGAAGAGTTCATTGCGAAGCGAATAATTTGGAATTAGGTGATGGTTAACACATAGCTGTATATAATAGTATCCTCTCCATCTGAGTCACTGCTATTATATGCTGGACCGAAGCAATGTCAGCTATTTAATTTTACTTGGCATGGTCAGTTGCCTAGTTAGTAAAATTAAAAGGAATTGTCCTGTCTGGTCTTATGAAGGATAGTAGACGTCCACCCATCGTGGCATGCAATTCTCGGGTTACTAGGCTACTGGCGAATTAATTTTAAAATGGTAGAGGGAATCAAATTAAAATGAATTCAAAGTTTTTCTCATCATAATTAACGATTTTATTTAATTATGTGATTCTCAGGATTAAAATGGATTTCAATCCACCCGCTTCAATACTCAAAGAAAACAAACTTACGGGACTAAATTATGATGACTGGAAATATAACTTGAATATAGCTTTGACTACAAATGGTATTCCTTCAATACCAGGAAATGTGTCTGTTACAGAAAAAGGTTCTTCCTCGGGGCCAAAAGGCATGAAGAAGAAAAAGGTTCAGAAATCGGGAGACACATTTTCCAGAGTAGTTAGTGGGCCGCGAACTGGTGTGAAAAAGCCGAAAGGCAGATGTTTTCACTACAACCAAACCCGGCACTGGAAAAAGCTATATCCAGTATTTCTCAAAAGGCCAAACAAATACGATAATTTCTGTTCACTGGTTATGAAAACATGTTTAGTGGTGTTATCTACCCGAACCTGGTGTGTAGAAACGGGAGCCACGAATCATGTCTGCAATTCATTGCAGGGGTTCCAGAAAACCCGACAACTTAGTGATGGGGAGATTTACCTGCATATGGGTAATAATATAAAGGTAATAGCAGTTGCAGTAGGAGATGTCACTCTCAATTTTGGTAGAGATCGGGTTTTAATATTGGGAGATTGTCTTTATGTACCTACCATTAGAAGAAACTTAGTTTTCGTTTCTGGATTGGCTAAAGACGGATATTTTGTTTATTTTAATAACTCTGTTGTTATTAAGGATAATAAACGGGTTATCTGTTCTGGTACATTGGTGGATAAT
>JAULJZ010052774.1:0-13932 GCA_032270985.1 Heliamphora pulchella
CTCTTTGTATGGGATTTATTCTGTTAGTTACTATTTTCCTTTGAATAAATTTTTTTTGCCGATAAAAAAAAAGTAAAAATTATAATTTTGAAAAAAAATTGTTAAACAAATGTAATTCGATCACATATCTACACGCAGGTATTGTATTAATTTATATTTTTATATAAATAAAAACTTAATAAATTCTACGTAATGAACAAATCTAATCATAAAAAATAATTCAAAAATTAAACGATAAACTATTCATGGCATGGTGCTATCCATTGGTTGCATATAACCTTTTCTATTCCGGTGATTTGGTTATTGCACTATTAATTTTTACGTGCGTTTCTGCATTAATTGGTATCAATATTGCATGAAAAGTCATCACACATTCGTCTAATTTGCTAAATCCTATTTGTTAAACGAAATTAGGAGAGAGAATAAGATTAAGAGGCAAAGATGGTCCACAAAACAAATTTTAACATCTTAAGCCATGTTTGGTAACGCTTATATTTATTATTAATTTTTTGTTTTTAAGATTTTTTCTAAAAAACACATAAAAACATGTTTGATAATTTTTAAAACATATATACGATTTTCAAAATCTATTAAATTTTTAAAAACAAAAAATGAATTTTCACTTATTTTGTAAATAAATTTTTATTTCATCTTTTTTACACTACCACCTCCGACCACCGCTTCTAGCTATCATCTCTGACCACTCTCCTCTGGCCACCACTTTCGACCATTTCTTCCAGCTACCTTTGATGGCCATCACCTTCGATTACCGCCTTTGATCACTACTTTCGGCCACCACCTATGAGCACCACATGTTGTGGATTTCAAGTACTCAAGACTCGATTAAAGCCAACCCACAAGTCACGTTGTTGTAGAACTCAAACCACAATCGAATTATGAACAAGAATAAATAACTAAACAAATATGCACACACGAGTTTTGCGTAATTCGACAATGGTGCCTATGTTCACGGACTCACACTTTCACTATTAATCAATAGAATATGGTTACAAGTATTTTGGGGTTTCAGAGAGAATTTTAGAACTCGGAAACACTCAATACAATGAACGGCGCAAATCGTACTCCTTAATTAAAACGTTGTTTCTGCACTGACTGATTGATCAGTCTCAAGGCCAATCGATCGGTCTCAAGACTGATCGATTGGTCAACCCTGATCCTCGGTTTCTATTATAGACAGACTGAGATACTGAGAGCATTGGGAGCACCCTTTGACCGATCAATCGGTCTCACCACCGATCGATCGTTCTTTCCCAGTTATGGGATTTTCTTCACCTTTCCAACAATCTCCCACTTGAAATAAATCCACTTCAAGTCTTCTACAACCTAGAAATTCGACCCCTATCACCTCAGAACACTAGCCAATCGAGTCCCGTGTGAGCCAACCCCTTGTCTTCTAAACCCGAAGACCAACAGAAGCTGAACTGCCTCTCAGCTTTTTCACTGTCACAACCTTTGTGAACATATCTGCAGAATTTTCATTCATATGAACTTTCTCCATATTGAACTGTCCTTCTTTCAGTTGAGACCAAATAAAGTAATATTTTATATTGATGTGCTTGGTCCTTGAATGAAATATCGAGTTCTTTGCCAAGTGTATAGCACTCTGATTGTCGCTATACAGTTGATATTTATCCTGACCTCTTCCCAATTTTTTCAAGAAACCCTATAACCAAATTAGCTCTTTACATGTTTTAGTTGCTGCGACATATTCTGTCTCGGTGGTAGAGATTGTCACTAGCTTTTGCAATCTGGAAACCCAGCTTACCACTACACTGCCCAAGGTAAACACATAGCCTGTTGTACTTTTTCTGTTGTCGATGTCCCAAGCTAGGTCTGAATCCTCGTAGCATAAAACATACTCAGTGGTACCCCTGAGATACCTCAGAATTCACTTCACAGCTTCCCAATGTTCGTTACCTGAATTTAACATGAACCTGCTCACAACTCCCACTGCATAGGCGATGTTCCGCCTTGCGCAGGTCATGGCATACATCAAACTACCCATGGATGACGCGTACGGTACATTTTTCATGTAGTTCCTTTCTTCATCTGTGACTGCTCCCTAATCCTTTGAGAGTCTAAAGTGACTTCCCAAAGGCGTGCTAATAGGCTAAGCACCTTCCATATTGAAACGTTGCAGGACCTTTTCAACATACTACGATTGCTAATGTTTCAACTTTGGACTCTTCTTGTCCCGACCGATCCTCATCCCAAGTATCTGTTTGGCTTTTTCCAAATCTTTCATAGCAAATTTCTGGGACAACTGTGCTTTGAGATTTGTAATCTCATCCATGCTGGATCCTACAATCAACATGTCATCTACGTATAGAAGGATAATTACATACGAGTTGGAAAATCTCTTGATATAGCAGTAATGGTTACCATGGTATCTGCTGAATCCTGTGTTTGTCACAAAGTTGTCAAACAGCTTATACCATTGCCTGTGTGCCTGTTTCAACCCATACAAGCTCTTCTTCAGTCTGCACACCATTTCTTTCTTCCCATTAACTGAGTATCCCTATGGCTGTCGCATGTAGATCTTTTTCTCCAAGTCACCATGGAAAAACACTATCTTGACATCTAACTGCTCCAGATGAAAATCTTCTATAACCACTATACTTAAAACTGTCCTGATGGTGGATAACTTCACAATCGATGAAAATATCTCTGTGTAGTCAATTCTCGGCTTCTGCTAAAAACCCTTGACCACGAGCCTCACCTTGTACCGCTTGCTTCCGTCAGCTTCTTCTTTCAGCTTGTAAACCCACATGTTCTGTAGTGCTAACTTAGCCATGGTTACTGAACTAGATCCCAAGTCTTATTAGAAGACAGAGATTGCATCTCTTCATCTACTGCACGCTCCCGCTCTTTGTCTCTGTCTGTAAAGCCTCTTTAAAGTATTTCAGCTCTCTATTGTCTGTCAACAGTAGATAATGTACTGAAGGTGAATATTTGACTATTGGACTGCTGACTCTAGTAGACCTCTTGATTATGGGAGTATGTGGCTTTGCCTATAGAGCTGGCTGTCTGTTCACATCTTGGGGTTCCAAAACTTTGCCAGACGATCTCTCAAACTCAACATAGTCTGACTCGTCTACTGTCTCACCCTGCTAATCCTATATGTTCTTGTACAAAACTAACTCATTGAAGGCCACATCCATACTTCTCACAACTTTTCTTCTTTTTGGATCCTACAGCCTATAATCGTAGCTATCTGTACCATAACCAACAAACCCACACTTATGAGACTTGGGGTCTAGCTTGTTCCTATTTTCTGACTAAATCTGTCCATAAGCTATGCAACAAAAAACGCGTAAATGGGAAATCTTTACCTCTTTTTCGGTTCAAGCTTCTTCTGGTAAACCATAATTCAGTGCAACTAAAGACCCCATATTAATCAAGTACACTGCTGTACTCACTGCATTTGCCCAGAACTGCTTTGACAACTCGGCATGTAGCCTCATATTCTGGATATGTTCCATGATTGTATTGTTCATACGTTCTGCCAGTCCATTCTATCTCAGCTTCATCGGAACAGTTTTTAGTCTCTTGATCCCGTCAACTGCACAGAAATCTTCAAATTTTCTATCGTAGTACTCACCGCCGTTATCGAACTTCAGGCACTTTAACTTCAGCCATGTCTCATTTTTTACTAATGCCTTCCAAGTTTTGAAAATGCCAAATACGTCTGACTTGTTCTTATAAAAGTAAATCCATAACTTTCTGGTAGTATCATCAATGAAAGTTACGAAATATCTCGATCCATCGATAGAGGGTAGCTGGATGGGTTCACATACGTCTGTATACACCAGCTCCAATCTGTCTTCCTTTGAAGTCTTTATCTACTTTGTAAAAATGATCTTTTTCTACTTTTCGAAGACCCAATTTTCACAGAATTCTAGGTCCACTAACTTGATATTTAGTAGCTTCCCTTTTTGTACTAAAACTCTCATCCCCTTTTCACTCATGTGACCGAGACACTTGTGCCACGTACTGGTGTCTCCTTTTGATGCTGCCACTGTTATACTATTTTAAAACCTGAGGATACATACAGAGTACTCTCTTTCTTTTTTCGAGCTAAAACCAATGACCCTTTACTCATCTTCTAGGAATCTCCCCCGAATATCGTCACGATTCCAGATTCTGACAACTGTCCTACTAAAATCAAATTCCTCGTTAGACTAGGCATGTATCTAACATCATTTAGCTTTAGTACTGTACCGTTGGCTTGTATGATCTGTACTTTATCCTTCCCAACTATACTGCAAGCCTCTTCGTCCCCCAGATGCACTTTCTCAAAATTTTTCTTCACATACCCATGAAGTATATCCATGTAGGGAGTAGCATATAATGACACTCTCGAGTCAATAATTCATGAATCGATTCTACAATCCAATGCACAAATCAACACATTTATGTTTTCTTCATCAGAAACATTGATAGTAGCCTTACCATCTTGATTCGTGTCGTCTCGTTGTTTCCTTGGAGTTTTGAAATTCTTTTTGAGATGGCCTTTCTGTCCACAGTTCTTACATCTAGCTGACTTCTCCTGAGTCTGGGATTTGTCCCGTGACTTGGATCTATTGTTTTCCTGGCCCTTTTGGTTCTTCCTATCTATTTTGGTTCCTCTACCTTTGGCGTTTAACGCTGACCCCGATGTTGATCATTCACTTGCTGTTATGTGGCGTGATTCTTCTAAAAAATGACCCGATGTTGATCCTTCATTTGCTGTTATGTGGCGTGATTCTTCTCAAAAAAAGAAACTGAAAACCTCCTATAACTTCAACTTAGACGAGGAGTTGCTGATTGCGACAACCAAACCGCTCTACCTTTTTGGTAAATTGGACAAGAGAGCTAGGGCTCTGACCTCATCATCAAAGTTGATCCCAACTGACTCTAATTGGTTTACGATGGAGTTAAACTCGTTGAGATGCTTTGCTATAATGGCGTCATCCGCCATCCTCAGATTGAATAGTCTTTTCATCAGGTATAGCTTATTTAATGCAGAGGGCTGATCATATATGTTTTTCAACGTCGCCAATAATCCTGTCGTCGTCTTTTCTTTTGCGATATTAGAGATCATCGACGGTGCGATACTCAACCGGACAATCCCTAACGCCTTTTGATCTAATATCTCGCACTCGTCCTGTGTCATCTTCTTCGGTTTCTCCCCAAACAAAGGTTCAAACAGATCCTTCTGATACAGAACGTCCTCGATCTGCATCTTCCATAGGGCGAAGTTCGAACCATTGAACTTCTCGATCTTGATCTTTCTGTCGTCAGTCATGTCGCGTTCTTCAACCTCCAAACCTTACTTTGATAACAGTTATTGTGGATTTCAAGTCAAGACTCGACTAAATCCAATCCACAAGTCACGTTGTTGAAGAACTCAAACCACAAACGAATCACGAACAAGAATAAGCAACCAAACAAAGATGCACACACAAGTTTTACATGGTTCGCCAATGGTACTTACGTTCACGGGCTTACACTTTCAGTATTAATCAATAGAATAGAGTTACAAGTGTTTAGAGACTTCAAAGAGAACTTTAGAACTCAGAAACACACTCAATACAATGAATGGCGCAAACCCTACGCCTTAATTAAAACGCTATTTTTGCACAAGCCGATCGACCGATCGATCGGTCAACCTTGATCCTCAATTTGTGTTGCAGACAGACTGAGATATTGAGAGCACCATTTGACCGTTCGATCGGTCTCACCACCTCCTTTCCCTTCAATTCCATCTACATCTTCATCTTTATCTTAATAAATTAATGTTTTGTAATCACATTTGAATATCACAATATGTAACATTTTATTTTAATGGATTAAAAAAATGGTGTATTCATAAATCTGTTCAGTTAGAAAAATTTTACAGAAAAATAATTCACGGCAAAAGTGAAGTAAAAAAAATGAAAAATGAAAAAATAAAATAATTAGATTTCATTACTTGTTTAGTTCGCAAGAAAATTAATAAAAATTTTAATTTTTACTTTTTCGCAATTCAAAATTATTGATAGATTCAATAAAGGACTAGAGGGGGCATGTGCCCTCTCAAATTTTGATATACCCACTTTTACATATAAATAATAAAATTATTTTAAAATATACCTTCAATAAATTTAGTTAGTGCCCCATCTCAGATTCTGTATTTTTCATTATACTTATAAAAAATAAAGATGCTTTCGAATATACCCTTAATAAAATAATTAGTGCTAAAAGACCCAACCTATTTTTTAAAAGTAGCTTATAAATGCACATATTTTTCTTTTTAATATACTACTAGATCACGAGTAAAACGATGCCAAAATCAAATTTTTTTGGCCGCCTTTAAGTTAAGTTTTTGGATTGGCCGCTGTGCATAATCCTATATTTTTTTTATATGATTTGTTTTACAAGAAATATTTTCTACAAGAAAAGTGTTATTATAATGCTCACATTTTTCTGCAACTGAGCACGTCCGGAAAATAAAATAGTTATTTTTTTTTTCATTTCTTTTCTCATTAAAAAAATAAAATCAAGATGACATAAGCACTGCATAAATAAAACTAGCACTACTCATCTAAATATACTTATAGATCTTTTAGAATTAAAAGAACATGTATACATAAAACTAGCAAACTAGCAGTGCACCAATGTTATGCATGATTTTTTTTTTAAGAAAAAAGATGTCGATATGTTATTTTATTTTTGTAATTTATAGATGTCATAAATGACTGAAAGGCATAATTTTCCCCAAAATTCGAGTTATTAGAAATTTAGAAAATGGTCAAATACTCCTTTTAATCACAACAATAATAATTAAGAACAATACTTAATCATGTTCTTATATAAAATTAAAAGTTAATCACTTAAAAATTCTAGAATTGAAAGATTCCAATAGTAATTTTCAAAAACATAATTTTTAAGATAAATTTTCCATTTAAAATAGAGATTGATAATAATTTTCAAAAATTTTATTCAACAATCACTAATAAAATTAAAATTCGGACTTAAACTTAATCTTATATTCAGAATATCTATATTCTTTTACAGGTAAAAAAATCTCAAAGTACTATGGAAATAATTAATTTTTATTTTCTTATTCATTTGAAATTACATTATAATTTTAATTTTTAAAAATACCAAACAGAAGCTTAGACCCTATTTGACAACATTAATTAAGTTGACTTGAGAAAAAACTCTTAAACAAATGTGATTTGATCACTTATCTACATGTATTTAATTAAACTAAATTTTTATGCGAATAATAAACTCAACAAGTTCTACATAATGAACGAATCTGATCATAAAAATAAGTTTGAAAACTAAACCATAAACTATGCAAAGCATAGTACTGTGCGTTAGTTACATAACACCTCTATTCCGGTGATTTTGTTATTGCACTTATAATTTTTACGTGTTTTTCTGTATTAATTGGTATCAGTATTGCATGAAAATTCATCCCACACTAGTCTAATTTGCTAAGGTACTATTTGTTACACAAAATTAGGAGAGAGAATAAGACTAAGAGGCAAAGATAGTCCACAAAAATTTTTTTACCTCTTAAGTCCTGTTTGATAACAATTATGTTTATTATTTTTTTATTTTTATTTTTATTTTTAAATTTTTTGTAAACTATATATATATATTTATTTATTTATTTATTTATATATATGAACATGTTTGATAATTACTTTTATTTTTAAAAACATATAAATAATTTTCAAAATTTACAAAATTCTTAAAAACAAAAAAAATGTGTGTTGTTACTTGTTTTGTAAATAAATTTCTATTTCGCCTTTTTTCCACCACCACTTTTGATCACCTCTTCTGGCTACCATCTCTGACCACCCTCCTCCGGCCACCACCTCCAGTCACGCTATCTTCGATCACCATTTACAACCACCTCTGATGCCCACCACCTCCGATCACTGCTTTCGACTATTACTTTCGGTTACCACATACGACCACCACATTTGACGACTATCACCTCTTACCACCGTCGCTACCTCTTACTATTATCACCGACTAACACCTTCAGTCACTACTTACGACCACCACTTTTCAAATATTTATGTACCAAATATGCTTTTGTTTTTATTTTTTTATAAAAATAAACAAAAATATATTTTTGTTTATTATAAATAAAAAAAACTAAAAATTATAACGCTATCATACATAACCTCAATATTTTTAGTCTCATGTTTGTATCCCGAGATTCCGACTAATTAATAGTCCAATAAATGAGGAGTTTTTAATTCCTCATAAGTAGTATTAATAAAATACTTGACTTTTCAGCTAATGTGATATCCTGGTAACTCACGTCGAAAAGAAAGAGGGAGTTCTTGAGTTATAAAGAAAAAATCTTGAATTCTTACATAGCAACGAGCCATTTTTTTAATATAGTGGAGACCCTAACAGAACTCAGTTAAGCGTGCTCATGCTGGAATAATGCAAGGATGAGTTACCTCTTGGGAAGAATAAAATCATGATGATTTTGCCTAATATGAACAATATCATTGTCATGAGAAGGCTACAAATGGTATTAGAACCGATTATACCTACCTCCAAGTGGGGCCCTATTGCCTCGCGTGTTATGTGGGCGGGTCGATAAGGACTGGTAGGCTTCTGCACGAGGACGTGCAGCCCTAATGGAGGTAGATTGTGATATTCATGTATTTCACATCGAAAAGAGAAAAAGAGTTCCCAGACTATAAAGGATAAACCTTTACTCTTACATAGCAACGAGGCATTTTTTATAGTGGTAAAGACTCTAGCAGAACTCAGTTAAGCGTGCTCATACTGGAGTAATGCAATGATAGCTGACCTATTGAAAAGAACAAAATCGTGAAAATTTTATCCAAAGCGGACAATATAGTTGCCATGAGAAGGGTCGAGTATTACTGTTAATATTAGTACTAAGTTTCGGAATATATATCTTTCTTTGTTATCTAACAAATAGAAATATCTCTATGATTCGTATCCTTTTTTTTTATCTCACTTTTACTAAACATGAATCAAATTTGTCACTATACATATATATAATCACCTGGAATAAATAAATGTGGTACTACAATAATACTAGTCCTCTCACGTCCTATCCAATCACAATCGAAATAAAAAGTAAGGCTTCAAACTCTAATTTTTTTTGACACCCCCATTAATAAAGGTATTTCTAGTTCGATTTGGTTCAGTATTGAACTAACTCAAGAACCAAAATCGTTTTGAATGATTTCAAAAATTTAAAAACCAAAATCGATCTATGAGTACCTTAGAACCTGTTCTGCCCCAAATTCGAAGGTATGAACCGTTGTGAATTAGGGGTCGTGAACTAATAATCACAAAAACCTAAAAATTAAAACAAATACTACGAAATATGCAAAGTTCTGACAGTACTGAAATTTGAGTAAAATAGTGCTTCAAACTGTAACAAATATTTTGTGAGACACAACAGGTGACGAAAACAATCAATTAATTTTAACCAATTCAATTTTCAACTGAAACATCGATAATTCATGAAATATTAATTTGAGTGTCAACTTATTGCCAAAAGGTACTGACTCAATAAAAATACAAAATGAATTTTCTTATGAGGTCACTGGTGTTGGGTTCCAAAACACAACGGAGTTTTCATTAGTATTTTCATTGAACACTTGAAAATGTTAAAAACAGCGTCAGCCGATAGATTGATGGTTCGGTGAATGCCAAGCATATGTAGTAAAATACAGTTCTAAAACGGGATATTCAAAATATTTATAATTAAAACATAATTAGGGCATATAATAAACGAGGGTAAAATTATGTGATTTCACAAACTGTGTTTTCTTTTGTCAAAATTTATATTTTCAGTACAATAAATAATTTCATAGGATCTCATAGTAAAAAAAATGAGTAATCAATACATCATCTCTTTAAAAAAAAATCAGTATCACAATGGTGATAAAATATGATAATCTATAAGCAGTAGGAATCATAAATAAAATAAGTATTTAGTGCCACATATAAAAAAAATTCCGAACATCCTCAACTCATTGGATCAAACATATAGAGTAATCACAGGATGGCGCCTAAGTCTTTTTTTAAAGACGAACCAATTTAAAGTCATCTGAAATACCAAATCTTTTTTCTAAAATTGTTTGAGCAGTAGGGTCATTACAAGCGTGAGGCCGTGGCCTTTTACCTAATGGCGATAGTCACCTCCGTAGAGGATCTTTCCCCTAAACTTTGAACACAGTTCCAAAATAAAATATCATAACATCACACTATATTGATGAGTACAAAAAGTTCCATTTAACATATGAATGTACGAAAAATAATTTCCATGCTATGAAGTTTACAACACAAATATTTATATATTTTTATATAAAAAAAATTCATAAAATTTTCTTTTGTTTTACAAGAACCAATTAAAGACATGGGTGATTAAAAAAAATACGTAGCATGCTAAAACATTCACCTGGAATCTAAAGAATGCATAACTCGCAATGAGAAAGTTAATATGTAACTCACAATTAGAAGGATAATATATATAAAGATACAACACTACAATCCTAATTTATCTCTAAAGCTTCTCATGTTCATCTAAAATACTTCCACTCCTATTATAACTCTTTCAATCTTAAGAAAACCAAGATCCTATCATTCGCTTATACATTCTTATCCAAATATAATAATAATTGTTATTATTTTCAAACTTTAAGATTATCTCAAAATTTAATATAAATATATTTTCCTTTTTATGCAAAGTACTGATATTTTATTTCTTTTATTTTATTTGAATTTCTCTAGCTTTCTCTCTCTCCCTATTTGAGTAAACTAAGTTAGCTTTATAGACAGATATATGTACAACTCTAACTAGTATTTTATTTTATCTGTAAATATTTTACATTTATCATAAACACAATCCTATTCCTATTTTAATACCAAATTTCAAAAAACTCTCACGTCAATTTTATCATTCCATCTTATACTTATCTTATCAAAACAAATTCAAAATTTTAAAATTATCTCTAATTTCAATATATAATATATATTTTTATATAATTAAGACTATTAATTAATTAATTAATTAATTTTTTTATTGAAAAATAACTACGAGACTTTGTTTTGACTTTAATTTAGCCCCCTACTAGTGAACCGTAAGATTGGTTTCCCATAAATTGGTTGAGGTGCACATATACTTATTCGAACGCCCTGCGATATAAAAAAATTTGATTAAGATTAATAGTGTAGTTCTTTTATTTATCGAATAATATTTAATTGAAAGTATGATAATTTATGAATAAATGGTCCATTATTTAATTTGACATTATTCATGTGAGATTAAATATATTAGTATACACAAACACCCTTAAATAGTCCCGTGTTTAATGGAGTTGTGATGTATAATTGTACGAACAATTTTAATTTTTTTATCTCACAATAGATATAGTTCTATCCATAATCCCTTATTGTGAAATAAAATATGTGAAATTTAAAGTATTAATTATTCCTAACCAAGGGTGGGTTGGGATGTTTTCCAAAGCCATTCTCCTATAAAAGCCAGCGTAGGAGTCCATTGTTGGCAAACCAAGTTGATCATTTTTGGCTAAGAGTCCATTGTTGGCAAACCAAGTTGATCTTTTTTGGCTATGGAAACTCAAGTTGATTTTTCTGTTTCCTCACGCCGTGTCTTCCCTCCTGGCTTCATATTTGGGGCTGCAACTTCATCTTATCAGGTTTAGTTTCAACTTTCAACCCAAGCTTCCCATTATTGCTTTAATTTCAAGTGCCTTGGTTTATTCCTAAATTATTTTTCTTACTTTTATTGTCATTTTCTCCGGTGTGAAGGTGGAGTTGTAGATCGCGGCGATAATATATGGGACACTTTCACCCATGACAACAAAGGTCTTTCTTTCTCACCAACTACAATTCTGTTCGATTGTAAGAAAAATCTTACGAAAAAATTGAATTTCACGTAGTTGATGAATAAATAAAATGAAAAACAAATGCTATTTTATTTCTTACATGATATTAGATAGACCTTATTGACAAATGCTAAACTAGTTCAATTTCTTAAGGGCCAACAACTTCTTGGCCATGTTGATGGCTCTCATTTGTGCCTCTCCCCAACCATTAATCGCAATAATGACATCGTTGATAATTTGGCATTTGACACATAGTGTCTCTAGATTAACTATTAATGAATCTTTTGATCGCTCCATCCCAAAGTCGCTTTCTACATATTCACATGCAGCTCCAAAGCAGCAAACAAGTAGATCTTACTACTACCTAATATCTCCACAATGCGAAAACTATTTTTGTTGAACTCACTACCTCTGATTGGTCTCTTTCCCTGTAATTCAATTGTCTCAGGAAACTTACGAAGCACGGATATGGATATAGATACGATACGATACGGATACAGCGATACGACAAAATTAAAAAAAGTAAGATACGAATATGGCTAGGATACGTTTGTAAAAAAAAAATATTTTTTTATAGTTTGTAGTATTATATTATTTATAAAATTAAACTAAAAGTAAGAGTTATTGATTTTATTCTTACTTTGAAACGTTCAATAGCAGGAAACTATGGATCTCACAGTAATAGTTTTCTACAAAAAGTTGTTTTTCCACAAATTATATCTTGTAAAAAGTGCAGAATGCATCACAAAAAATTTAACAACCAATTTTTTTTTTCTAATTTCTTTTCCAATTTAACTAACTGGGTAACAAAAACTAGTTTCCTTGTAATTTTTTCCCTTTCCTTTTTTACTTCATTTTTCTCGTAAATTATTTTCGTATGGTTTTTCTAACAACTGAACATAGCCTCATATTTTAATTTCTTCTAATGCATAATCTTACACATTTTGTAGCATATGATTTGTGGAAATACGCGGTTCCATTAAAAATATTACAATGAGATCCAAATTTCTTTGAGAGAATTGAACAACCTATAGTAAAATAAAATTATTTTTTTCTCGTTCTTTCCTTTCTCCTCACCTGAACAAATGCATACGGTGAGAATAAATTTGAGTGACCTAGATATTCTCTCACATAATCTTAGGGTTAAAAGATAAATGGATACAAAGAATTGAGAACAAATAAAGATCCTTGACCAAGAATACATTGAGTTTGTCCATATAATTTACAAATTTGTTTTGTTGATGGTTGAAAATTATCCCTTCATATAGGGCCTGCTCTTCAGTATAAATCTCTATCAGACTATCAGCTCATATTTTTACGTCTATATATATATATATAATTATTTATTGTTCAAAATATTATTTCATTGACCGATAAATTTAATGCCTATATCTATCTTTTATGTAATGTTTTCTTATACTACTAATAACATCACTTTTGTGTAGATCAATACACACACACACACACACACTCTCTCTCTCTCTCTCTCACACACACACACACACACTCTCTCTCTCTCTCTCACACACACACACACACACTCTCTCTCTCTCTCTCTCTCTCTCTCTCTCACACACACACACACACACGCACATGTGCACGCACACACATATATATAACTTAATTTTCAGAGTGCTTAGTTTCCTAGGGCTCGGCCTTCAGATGTTTTTCTGCATTTTGCCCACTCGATCTGCTCTTGATATAATGTTTTCTCTTTACAAGCTGGTCACTATGTTAGAGGTTTCGGAGGATCTGCCTCCGGGGAGGTGTTGGAATGGTAATGTGCCCTCCCTGCTCTCAGTCGGGTCATTATTGATGCCTCCGAATTTGCTCGATTCATACCCATGTTGGGTAGGACGAGCAATGACCGGGTCTGGTTGACAGCCCTGGCTGAGCTATGGGGGGATATTGGAGAGTCTGGGAGGTATGATTTTAGTCTTCTACTCATCTTTCTTTATTTGTCGTTATGCATTACCTGCTGACTGACATCTTTTCCTTTGCAGCTATGGACTTATGAGTT
>JAULJZ010052785.1:3215-13930 GCA_032270985.1 Heliamphora pulchella
CCCCCCCCCCCCCCCCCCCCCCCCCCCTTCAAAAAAATCGCCTTTAATGAGAGATCTTCGATTACCGCTCCTCACTCAAGCAGTGAAGTGGCATTATTTTAAGTTATACAAAGACCACAATCAGACTTTTTGAACTTTTCCTATTGTAGGTTGTAAGATGCCATAGCATAGTCGATTGACATGTTGGTTAGACCATCGTGGTTTTACCTTGGAGATTGTTATGTTCAAGGGCCTTCCCATAAATTCGTGTTTTTGCAAGATTGGTATTAATTCACCAATTGTACCAAAAGGTTAAGATGTTAGCAAATGGACCCAACAATGTATATCAAGCTATCCAACACTCCATTTCACATGCGACCATGTCTCGCACGTAGAGAAGCGAACAAACTGTACAGGTGTACCAACACAGAGTGCACAATAACAAATGTAACAGGAAAACACGTCATGAGACTTGTACCCAAAACCTCGTGAAACCAAAGCTCTGATACCATGTTAAGTCACCAATTGTCCCAAAAGCTTAAACTGTTAGGAAATGGACCCAAGTCAAGCTATCCAACAATTGGTTTGATTGCTTTATTTACTTGTGGTTAAATCTTTATTTGCTAGTTGTGATTAATTCCTCCCCACCCCCCCTCCCGACCCCGCACATGTAGTCCGCCTCTAGGACTTAAGAAATCTTGTCTTGAAAGCCACCTTGAAAAAGCCTCAATTTGAAATCTCACCTACGGCCCCTAAAATGGTTGTCATACATGCGCCGGCTCTAGTGAAATATTTAATCCTCTTAAACAAGCTATTAGGCTAAACCATGAAAAGCAGCAGACTAGAGATTTCTTTGAAAGTTCTTTGACTTCCATTTGATTTCCATAATGGATTCTCATGCTTTATCAAAAAACTATTCTTCCTGTCACATAATCAAACGTTTAGTTGAGTTGATTTTTGAAAAATATACACTCATAGATTTCTACATTATTTCTTTTGGCTAACAAACTTTGTCTATTGGGTTAACGACTCAACAGTGTGCTGAAGAATACAAAGATCAAGACGAGCTGTGGAGAGCTATAGAAAGGATTTTAAATACCAGTCATTCTGTATCATATCAGCTAATTAGTAATGGAATTGAGAATATTTAGTAATACATCAGTCGATACTACATGATATTAAATTGTCTTTGTTACTCTGATTTGTTGGACAGTTATTTTAAATTTCTCGTTCTCTGAATTTAAATGGTAATATGTTTTAGATTGCCCTATTCACACACGCACACACCCCGACACAATCACCAACGCCACAATTTCAAGATTGGTGTCTAATGTGCTGAGGTTTCATCCTTTTGAATTATAACCATTGTAATATTTGTTTCTGATTATAAAATTTTACTTAACAAACAGGTTAAAGTATATAATAATCAAAATGAACTTGTCAAGCTTCACCATCCATGCACCATTGGATATCAATGAAGCTGGCCTCTATCTTCTCATCCAAAATGACCCAAATTTGAGAGAATGCTCAATGGAGAAATTTAGAGTATTAAATTAGATTACATGGACATATATTTGCTGCATGTGTAAGAATTAAATTTTCCAAATTGAAATGGACAGCTGCACAACAAAAAACAGAAGTTCAACCAAAACAACAGCTGCTACAATTCCAACATAATGGGCCATTTCTTAAAAAAAGCAAACTAAATAACGATGACAAAAATGGATTACCTTCTTCCAATCTTTCCCATGCTTTCTATATGCTTCATAGAAACGCTCAAGCTCTTCCTTGCTCCATTGAGATCCTAACAAGTCGGATAACTTCCTCTTCTGTGCAAAAGAATATGATCGTCAGCAAATTCCATACCTTCACAATGAAAAGTTCTAATATTCAGAAATTTCTCTCCTCCTTGGTTAAAGAGGAAAAAGCTCAGATCCTTAAGTGGCTGAAGCAGAAACAATCACGAAATAATGGCAGCAACAATGTTTCTAATACAGAAATACAAGAAACACATTGTCAGGGATATATGGTTTTCCAAAAATATTCACAAGGCAAAGTAGTGCACTAGTGCCACTAGTTGTGCCAATTACAACTTAAAAGGCAGGGCCAACTTCCCAGATAATAAATAACAATATACCTCAATGTGCTTTGTTCTCAATGTGTTTTGTTCTCTTATGAAAGACAAGATTTGAGGTGTGGATAGTGGCCTGATTATCACAATACATGTTCATAGGCAGTTCACATCAACGGCTAGCTCTTCAAGATAGTTTTTCATCAACATGATCTTACATGAAGTATGGGCCATAACTCCATATACGGCTTCTACACTAATCCTTGCAACAACTCTCTACTTCTTACTTTTACAAGAGACAAGATTACCACCCAAAAAGGTGCAATATCCTATGGTAGATCACGTGTCTGATGTAACTCCTGCCCAATTTGAATCTGTAAAGGCCTCAACATGCAAGTGCTCATTAGCTCGGTACAAGTTACCACGACCAAGGTGAGCCTTAAGGTACTTTACAATTCTAAGAATTGCTTCCCAATGTTGAAGGCGAAGATTTAACATATACTGACTAACCACACTGACATCAAATGAAATGTCTGAACAAGTAATAGAAAGATAGTTCAGTTTACCAACCAAGCGACGATACCTATCAAGGCTAAATAGGAGCTCCCCTTGATCACTGCAAAGCTTGACTAGGATCCATAGGTGTCTCTACCAATCTTGACCCTCATAAACCTGCCTCTGTCAAAATATCCATCGTATATTTCCTTTGCAATAAACTAATTACATCCTTAGACTTGGCTACCACAATACGCAAGAAGTACCTAAGTTTACCCAAGTCTTTAGTCGACATACCTAATTAGTCTCCCCTCGAGCAACAAATCCAAAAGGTTGCTCCATGTATACTTCCTCATCGGGATCACCATGGATGAAGACATTCTCGACGTCTAACTGAAATAATGGCCAGCCAAGATTGGCGGTAACCAAGATAAGAATCCAAACATAAGCAATTTTAGCAACATGTGAAAAAATATCAGCATAGTCTATGCCATATGTCTAGGTAAATCCTTTGGTAACAAGACAAACTTTGAAAAGTTCAACAAAGCCATCGTGATGATATTTCACAATGAAGATCCAACGACAACCAACTATGGATTTACCAGAGGAAAGAGGTACCAATTACCAAGTACGATTTTCTAGAAGAGTAGACATCCCATCTTCCATACCTTTCCTGCAGCCTAGAATAGATGAAGCCTCCTAAGCAGAATGAAGAACATAGACAAAAGAAACAAAAGTAGCAAAAGCATGAATCAAAGGAGATAAATGATCATAAGAGACGAATTAAGCAATAGGACGAGAAATGCAACCACTCTACCTTTTCGAAGAGCAATGGGAAGAGACTCAAGGTCGAGTGGAAGAACAACTGTGGAAGGAGCCAAAGAAAGAGCACACAACGAATCTCGCAACATACAAGCGGATTCAGGAGGAGGCACCGGAGGAACTGATGAAGCATTGTGACGATGAACATACACCTGTAACAGTGGCATGGCACAGAAGGAACCAAGGACGAAGGGACAAGACAAGGTAGACACTATGAGGGAGCACGAGAGCTAGGAGAGGAAAAGAATGACAAAGATTCATTAAAAATTGCATCGGCATAGAAAAAAAGTGGTGGCAAAAAGTGGGAGAGCCACTTTATCCTTTCTGCATTCAAGAATATCACTGGAAAACGCATTTGACAAACCGAGGAACCAAATTTTCATTACTAGGATCTAACACATGAATATAACAGGTACACCCAAAGATCTTAAGAGGTAAAATAAGGGATCGAGTAAGAAATAACACCCTATAAGGAATTTGAGCACCTAAAACTGTAGAAGGCATACGATTACTAGGTAACTAGAGGGGCTAGAGTCTGATAAGGAAGCCTGTCAAAGTCGACTAAAAACCTCACTAAGAGAAGGCAAATCCTTACTACCCAAAATGAGAGAGAGGATAGGATCGAAGGACTGAGGAAAACCGGTAGCACCCAAAATCTGCGTGCAAACCACTGGTCCCGTCCCTAATTTTCCATTAATATTGTATCAGAGCCATAATGTGCTAACTGGTAGAGTCCCCAACCAAAACATTTTGTCATCGTCACAAACCCTAGACTTTGTCGTCATCTTCCTCAACCAAGCCCTCGCTGTCAACTCGTGTCATCGCCTTCCTCGACCAAACCTAAGCTATCATCAACCCTAGCGACGTCCTGACCCCTAATAGAAGTAACTATTAGGATTAATGTAGAGAGAGAGAGAGTGTGTGTGTTTGTAACGGTGAATGAGAGAGCACCAAGATTTAGAATTACCTCTCTTACCACTATTATTTATATAATAAGATCAAAGAACCAAAAGTACAATAATACCCATAACGTAACAATCCCCATCAAGCTGAAGTATAGATATTTCTCATGCCCAACTTACATACAATAGGATGAAACATTTTACTACTAAACCTTTTATTAAAAACATCTGCTAATTGATATTCAGATTTCATAAAAGGCTTATAAATTGATCCCTTGCACAGTTTCCCCTTAATGAAGTGCCTGTCAATCTCTAAAAGCATCGTTCTATCATGTTGTGCTGAGTTATGAGCAATATTAATGGCAGCCTTGTTGTCACAATACAACTTCAAAGGTTTGTCACATTCAATTCCCAAATCCTTTAATAATAGATGAAGTCATATAAGTTCGCAAATGTCATGTGTCATAGTTCTATACTCAGCTTCTGCGCTTGATCTATCTACCACTGTCTGCTTTTTTACTTCGCCAAATAACCAGATTACTTCCTACAAATGTGCAATACCCCGATGTAGACCGCCTTTCATCAACTGAACCAACCCAGTCCGCATCTGTGAAAGCTTCTAATTTCATGTGGCCATGATGAGAGAACACGAGCCCTCTCCAGGAGCAAACTTAATATATCGTAAAAATACGATAAGCAACATCAAGATGTACACTACGAGGATCATGCATGAACTGACTAACAACCCCTATAGCATATACAATATCAGGTCTGGTATAAGATAGATATATTAGTCTTCCTACAAATCTCTGAAATTGAACCTTGTCGACACGTTCTCCATCACCACTACTGAGACAATAATTAACCTCAATAGGTGAATCTGTAAGTCGACAACCCAACATATCAGTTTCCTCCAAAAGGTCAAGAATATACATTCTTTAGGAAATGAAAATCTCATTATCTGATCTAGCCACCTTAATTCAAAGAAAATATCATGTCCCCAAATCTTTCATTCCAAACTCTTTTGCTAGATTTGCCTTAAAAAGGGGATGTCTTCTCAGTATCGTTACCTGTCACAACTATGTCATCAACATATACAATAAGAATTGTGATCTTATTATTGTCGTGCTTGATAAACATAGTATGGTCTAAATGACTCTGTTGGTACCCAAATCTTTGGAATAGCCTTAAAGAATCTATCAAACTAAGCTCTAGGGGACTGTTTTAGCCTACATAGAGCTTTCTTTAATTTGCACACCTTCCCTTCAGTTTCACAAAATGAGAACCCTGGGGGTACATCCATATATACCTCTTCTTCTAAGTCTCCATGGTAAAATACATTCTTTACATCCAACTGCTGGAGAGTCCAACCCATATTAGCAGCACAAGATAAGAGTACCCAAACTGAGTTTATTTGGCTATTGGAGCAAAAATCTCCAGATAGTCAATACCATAAGTATGGGTAAAACCTTAGTAACTAGCCTTGCCTTGAATCTCTCACCTAATCCATTTGCCTTGTGTTTTACTGTAAATACCCATTTGCATCCAACTGCCTTCATCTCTTTTGGAAGAGAGACCAATTCCCATATACCATTCTTTTTCAGAGTTGTTATCTCCTCAATCATAACCTTCTTCCACTTAGGATCCGCAATAGCTTCCTTTCAACCAGGCGAAATCGATATAAAAGACAAAGACGAGACAAAAGAACGATATGGAACTGATAAAGAGTCATAAGAGACAAAATGAGAAATTGAGTGTTGAGTACATGTCCTAACGCCTTTTCAAAGAATGATAGGTAAGTTACAAGTATCAAAATAAACAACAGAGGACGCATTACCAGGTGTGTCAGTGAAAGAGTCTGAACTGGAGGACAGAAGTAGCAACTGGCAAAGTGGTAGTGACGCACGAGCAGTCTTATCTTTCGAACGTCGAGAATAAGTATGCAAATTTGTTCTATCTAATCGCCCTGCAACATCCTACTCTGTTCCATCCTTACTGGACTCTTCCTTCTCCCCTTCACTAAGAATAAGGTCTTGTTGGGTAAGATTTAGAAAAACCAAACCATGGGACTCCTAATTATGCTGATTCTGTGTCCCCGACGATAACATCTCTTCTAGTCTAGGTGTCTCCCCCTGAAGAGATGTCTCAGGAGAGCGGAAAAAGAATTTTGACTCCCAAAAAGTAGCATCTATACTTACAAATATTTTATGAGTGGCAGAAGCATAGCATTTATAACCTTTTTGGATAGCAAAGTAGCCAATGAAGATACATTTGCCACTCAGGTGTTTAGGTATATGAACAAAGCAGGTGCAACCTAAAATCCAGGACAAAAGAGAGGAGACAATTGGAGACCCAGAAAAAAGCTCCAAAGGAGTTTTGAACTGAAAAGCGCTATAGGAAAAACGATTAATAAGATAAGCAGCAGTAAGCACTACCTCGCTCCATAATGATTTGGGAACATGAATAGTAATGAGAAGGGAACATGCATAGTAATGACAATTTTTGCATTCAGCAACTCCATTTTATTCAGGAGTGCGTACACAACTTGTCTGGAAAAAAATAACGTGAGTCTCTAGATAAACACAAAAACCAACATCAAGATACTCAATCATATTATCAGTCCAGAAAATCTTGATGTTTACATCAAACTAGGTGTTTTGATGAAAATTTTAAAAACATGAAAAAGATTTCACTTTTAATGCAAAGTAAATATACCCAAGTAACACGAGAATGACAGTCAATAAATGTTACAAACCACCGATAACCAGAAATAAAAGTGACAACCAGACAGGTAAGGGACCCCATACATCAGAATGGATAATTGTGAATAGAAAATCATTGCACTTATTGACTGTAGGGTAAACAAATCGTTTATATTTTGCAAATTCACAAACCTCACACAAAAAAATACTCCTAGAACAATGTTTAACTAAAGAATGAAGAAATCCCTCTAAAACTCCAAAAGAAGGGAGCCACAAACGGCAATACCACTTATGTAACCGTAGAAGATAGAAGTATAGTTCTAGTATCAACATGGAGAGCCTAGTCAGACTATGAAGTTGAAAGAGAAGCAGAAGACGAAACATCCAATAAATATAGGCCACCATATGCACTATCACTGCCAATCGTTCTCCCCATCTCCAGTTCCTAAAGCACACAATGAGTGGGAAAAAGATATAGAATAGTTTAAGGAACATGTAAAACGACTACCAGACAATAGATTAGTAGAAAAGTAGGGAACATGAAGTACAGCTAAAAGAGAAAATGAAGCAGAGTAATGGATAGAACCTTTGCTAGATACAGAAGAGAAAGATTCATCAGCTATTCAAACCTCATATTTACCAAAACAAGCGAAGTAGGAGGAAAACAAGGTAAGAGCAAGTCATATGATCAGTGACAGCTAAGTCAATGATCTAAGGCATATGAGAGGCAACAGCACTAAGTGTAATAGGAAAAATACCTGAGTGAGCAAAGTTAGAGGAGGAAAAAGAGGCTGTAGAAGGGAAAATGTCAACCCGAGCCATCAGGGGCCTGAGAGTAGTCAACTCCGCCTCAGAAAGAGGGCCAATCTCACTAGATGTGCTAGCAGATATCTCAGAAAGATGAGTGTGGGAGCGAATATGGCAACTAGGTCCACTACCACGGCCACCTCCACCTCCCTGAGTAGAACGACAATGTAACTTCCATCAAAGATCAATAGTATAGAGGGATTTACACAATGCTCGCAACGTAACTAATCTCGGGCTACTAACCCATTCTTCTCCCCAAATTTTAGATTATTAGGTTGGACTGCCCGAGTCACAAACATGACCGTCAAAACAGAACGATCCTGACTGAAAAGAGAAACCATATCATGACGGGGGCACTCTTCTTGCCGAACATAAGCGTATGTCTGCCGCGAAATAGGAAACGAATCTCGACCCAAAATCTACACACTGATCGGATCATAGTCAATATTAAGGCCGACAAGGAAATCCCTGCTCCTTTTCTACTATCTTCTGAAAAGCAGCAACATTAGTAGTACAAACAGCATAGAAATCCTGATAATAATCAATCTCATTCCACAAGCTAGTCAACTCAAAGTAATACTGAGCCAAAAATTGATCTTTCTGATTTAACCCATTGAGTTTCTTCCTCAACTCGTATAACTGGGCATCATTGTCAGTTTGAGAATAAGTCTGGGCAACAGCAGACCAAATCTCATATACAGCATTCAAAAGTAAAAAATTGCGACTAATGGAGGGCTGCATAGAGTGTAATAACAAGGACATGACAAGTGCATTTTCCTCTATCCACCGTGTGCGATAAGGTCCTACAACCGTTGGTTATTTGGTTTCACCAGTGATATACCCAAATTTACCGGGAGCAGCGAAGGCCAAACTACAGGCACGAGACAAAATTTTATAATTGCTACCATCCAACTTGACAAAACTATATGAAGAGACGGACCATCAATAAGAGTCCCTAAACCAGTCAATTTGGTGTCCTCATGAGTCATGACTACCAGAAGGCTTTCATATATCAGACGTGGCCATTGGAACCAAGAACAAGCAGTACGAGACAGACGGAAGCATTGAACTTTGAACATATGCAAATCAAGTAGAACCAAACCACTAAAGTACCAATAATATCCAGAACATCATACCAAATTGCAACAAAGCCAAAAAAAGGACCCAAAAAACAGTTGAAAACCCTAGCAGATTCACAAAGACCATAGAGCAACCCTAGCCGCGACGTATGGTAGTTCACAAGCACCCAAGGAGCTTCAAACAATACTGGTCGAGCCTTATCTGAGCCCAAACAATTCAAAAGTTATCAAAAAAATCCAAAAAAAATCGAAACTAGGCAAAAAAAACCCAAGCCAAACCTTAAAATCAACCAAAATCAACAATAAGGTTGATTCAACCATTATAGAGCCTTGTCAAACCCTAATCGGGACCTATGAGGGGAGAAGAGACCGTCGATCAAGGCAAAAAACCAGCGCAATTGCAATTTGTGAACATGAAACCCTAACGGTGCCGAAAACCAAAAAAAATCTAAGAAAATTATGGAACAAACTAGAAAAAAAGGGGGAAATCATTACAAAGTTCTTAAGGACCAATTGATCATCCGGGGATTTTTTTTTTTCAGTGTCAAACTCAGAAAATAAGAGGGAAAATAGAAATAAAGGAAAAGAATTCCTAAATCTTCCTCACACAAGATCAAGCTTTGATAGCATGTTAGGATTAATGAAGAGAGAGAGAGATTGTAACGATAAATGAGAGAGCACCAAGAATTCGGGTTAGCTCCTTTACAACTATTATTTATATAATAACACCAAAAAACCAAAAGTACAATAATAACCCTAACTTAATAGTAATGGATAAGAAAATCGTAGGAATAAAAGAGATAATGGTGGGAAGAAAAACTAGGCAAAATATCATTTCGGTGTGTTGTTTTGATTAACATGTAAGCGGAAACATTTCAAAACGTTTTGAAAATGTTTCAAAAACAATTCAAACAGGACAAAATTAGAAATGTTAAGAAAATATGGTTAAATATGTGTTAAAGACTATTGACTGATTAATTTTATATATATATATATATGTCAATTACGATATATTTAGCATGTCAATCAAGATATATTTAGCCATAATTCTGGCCTAATTGTACAGATTATTCTTTCCTTTTTAGTTATGTTAGATTGATACTAACGACTGAATTTCAGCCTTTTATTTAGACAACAATTTTATATATATACAGTGGAATCTCAAAGAGGGAGGCATTCATTTAGAGCAAAGAAAATGTTATTATGGTATCAGAGCCTACCGTTGCCACCATTGAATCTCTGAAACCCTAGCTAGACTCACCGCCTCTCGTCGCACACCCAGTGAGGCTCACCGACCTTCGACGCACTCTCAGGGAGACTCGCCGCCCTTCATCTCGCCTCCAGGGAGTCTCGTCGACCTTCGTCGCACACCCAGAAAGGCTCGCTAACCTTCCATTCACCTCCAGCGAAGCTCACTGCTCTTTATCACACCTCCAGGGAGACTCGTCGACCTGCGTCGCACCTCCGACAACTCTGTTTCTGGTCCACTAGTTCCCGTCGGCAACCCCTCTGGTCGCGCCAACTCTGCTTCTCTTGGTTCGCAACGATTTTGGTTCACTTGGCTCACAACTCTCTGATTCTCTGTTGGTTCATCGATCTGGTTCCCACGTTTCTGGTTTTCTCGCACCTCTTGGTCGTCATCTCTTGGTTCATAGATTAGAGGTCCTTTTGTTATTTGTGATTTTATTATATCTACCAACGAATTTTTTGGAGTCCGATTTACTGGAAAAAATTATTCCGCTTGGAAATTTCAGTTTTAATTGTTTGTTGTGGGAAAAGAATTATAGGGTCATATCGATGGCAGTGATCCAGCTCCTACGGAACCTAAAGAGTTGGCTCAGTGGACGGTCAAGGATGC